>JAINUG010000354.1:260000-317500 GCA_029706075.1 Aldrovandia affinis | reverse complement strand
AGCAATCAGTCACCAAAAAGTACTACTAATTTATTACATTAATTACACTAATCTAAGAATAAATTGGCATGGCAGAGGGTGAGAAATGGAGACAGTGCTCATTGGAGAAAACATACCTTCAGAGAGAGAACTGGATTTGAAATGTTAGTAAGAGGTCATGTGGGAAAGGAATTAAGCACCCACTGTTAGTATTTTTATTCTAAATAAAGTTAGTATTTGGAATTTGAATGTTAATTAATTTTGTTTGTGTGCAGGATACAAGGTGTTCCTTGTACTGTCCTCACAACAGCAAGAATCATTTAAGGGTATCTCTAGCAATGTGCAACAGCGTTTTCTGAGTGAGGGGGGTTAATTAGCGGTAATATTTTGTGCTATTATTTCATATTGAATTTAATTGCAAATAGCATCATTATTTTAAACCATATTGCACATCCAGTTAAAGCCAATTGGCCCCGCTGCAGTGTGGCATGTTCTGCAATCAAATCCTGACCATGCCAGTGCCCACGGGGCAACACGCATTTGACTATAGTGACTCCCAGTGAGAGCCAGTTTCAGTCCCAGTTCCAGTTTCAGGGTTCCTCCCACCTCAACAGGCAAGCGCAACTCTTCTGTTACAGTGACAATAACCCCCATCTTGTGAATAACTCCCTATGTGTTACAGTGTGCCAGTGTGGGAGGACTGAGGGGATTGCAGTGGCAGCTGCTGGTTCCACCACCAACGTGACAGTGGGGCAGAGCGTCCTGTTTCCTCTCTCACATGAGGGAGACCTAACTGCCATAATTGAGCTGACTTTTAAATCCATCAATGTAGTTTCCTGGTTCTCTAAATATAAAACACATGAATTACATAGCTTATATGAACATCGCATTGACATTCAAGAGGACGTTTCAATACGTATGAATAATGTACAGCTCTCTGACTCTGGCCTTTATCAGATTAGAACATACTATAGACTTAGCTTGAAACCCCCAAAGGTCTCAGGATTTCACCTGCAGGTTTTTGGTAAGTGTGCAGAAAGGTTTTGCATATGTGTGAACATTTTTGCATCTGGACAGTATGTTGTTCAGTGTAGTGAATACTGAATTTAATTGTGATAATTTATGTATGGGGTCGCGATTTCTTCCCAACCATGAAATGGGGTCGTGGATTAAAAAAGTTAGAGAAACCCTGGAGTAGTGAATACTGAATTTAATTGTGATGGAAGGTGCATGATATTTTATTATAGATTAC
Source organism: Aldrovandia affinis (assembly GCA_029706075.1). Classification (NCBI taxonomy): domain Eukaryota; kingdom Metazoa; phylum Chordata; class Actinopteri; order Notacanthiformes; family Halosauridae; genus Aldrovandia; species Aldrovandia affinis. Next base: position 316,269 of record JAINUG010000354.1, on the reverse strand, counting down.
TAGAATAGTTGAGAAAGCAAATATACTTTAAAATCCATATATATATATATATATATATATATATATACTTTCATACTTTTTAAATCTACAGTGGGAAAAGATAATACTCTATTAATCTGAATGTTCTCAACCCTCTTAGGAGGTTTTTGGTATGCAGTATAATTATTACTAAATATATAGATTTTGAAATTCAAATGGTTATAATGTTAGCTCTAAGCGTATATTTAAATATACGTTTCTAGAATATCAGCATGTAAATAAATGGAGTCGGCATGTAATTAAATTGACTCTGATTTCCTATAGAACGCGTCTCTAAACCCAACATCACACCTGAGTGTCGGAGGAATAACATCAGTCTGAGCTGCTCCAGCATTCGGGGGAATGAAGTGACGTACTGCTGGGAAACTCTGCCCCCTGGTGGCAACGACAGCTGTTTGCACCTGGGTCAAACGATGGAGATATACCCTCTCCCTCCATCTGAGTCCACAACATACACGTGCACAGCCAAGAATCCTGTCAGCAGAGCCACCAGTGACCCTATTGACCTGGGAGTCTGCTCCATCCAGCAGCCACGAGGTGAAGTAAATATGGGCAACTGCCCCCCCCCTCCCATTCTCAATGGCCCAGACTTGCATGCACATTCTTGAATATTCATGCAGTTAGTTGACCCCTTTTTAGCACTCTGCAATCTGCTAGCCAAGCTACCACACCTGCTGTTTCAGAGGCTTGCACTGCTAGGGCAGCTGAAACAAGTAGATCACTGGCACCCATTTGAGCAGAAGAGTCACTCGTGATTTGAGGCAGGTAATGCCCTACGGATTGAAACCCTCCCTCTAATGGCGACTCTATGGCCAATTATGGCCATCACCCATGGGACCTCTATTGGTCAAAGCAAAACCCGAACCTGAAAAATGTAGGATACAAATATGAATAACATCACATGACATTTCATCCAATCACAAATAAGTTGTAAATCTGAAGAATTCATTCTTATTTATTCTCTGATGAATGACAAAAATATCACCAAAATATACCCTACTGAAGAAATAATGGTTTATGGAAAATATAATCACAAAACCTTTAATACTGAAGCAATTGATATGATATGAACTGTGATTACAGACTTTTACATTTTCTTTCAGGTGCTAGATGGGTTCCAGCTCTGTGTGGATTGTCAGCCTTATTCGTCATCGGAGTGTTGATATTCTTGTACAAGAGGAACCACTAAAATGAAAGTGAAACAGTTATTCATGTAATTGCAATCTTCATTGGGATCCCTGATCATATTGTTTATTTTTTTAATTTTCTTTTTAGTGTTTCTTATATTTAACTTTGCTGTCTCTCTTGCCTTCCCTGTTTTCTTTTGTTTCTTTTCTCCTCCCTTCCCCTTCCCTTTTTGTCAGTTGACCCTTTAAGAAGCACCGCCAGACCACACCACTTGCTCCTGAACACGTCGCCACATTTCCACAGCAGTAAATCCCAACCAATAACATCACAATCGCTGCGACATCCCATCAATGACATCACAATCACTGCGACATCCCATCCATGACATCACAATCGCTGCGACATCCCATCAATGACATCACAATCGCTGCGACATCCCATCAATGACATCACAATCACTGCGACATCCCATCCATGACATCACAATCGCTGCGACATCCCATCCATGACATCACAATCGCTGCGACATCCCATCCATGACATCATACAGGGCCGCCAATGCCCCACCGTTCCCAAGCGGGACGCGATGAGCCAGAGCCAGAAGGTCCTGGAGACCCCACCCCTCTATGGGCCAAATACTGTTATATGTACAAACATTTACATAATATACAGTTAGGTAGACAACCATTTACATAATATACCGTTAGGTAGACAACCAGTCAATATACAAATTACCAGAGTGCAACCAGAAAATAAGCAAGAACACAAAGTAATAATATAAATAAAAATACAAATCAAAAATAATCAAAAAAACGAAAAAAAAATATTTTCTTGTATTTTATGTAATATATGGGGCATTCTACCAAATTAGTTCAAAGTGCGGTCCCACAACAAGAAAAACTATTTAACAAAACAATTAAGTATTCAGACATAGATATTTACTAAGAATATGTTATGATCTATTTAAACCCAAGGCATTAAATGAGATAGTGATAAGCTAAATAAAAAATAAAATACATTTATAGGGTACTTTCTATTGGGAAGTAGCTGTCCCAAACCCTGACCCCTAAATTTAAATGTATGTAAATAACACTTAAATTTTTTTTTAGATTTTGTTCAATGGTGTAATTTCAAAGATCTTTATGATTAAGTTTAAACAGAAGTTGAAAGATTTAGATTTATTGTGGGTTTAATTTTTAAATTAAAAACTATACTAAAAAAATCTTGTCCCACGTTTTCATGTCACTACCGAAACACAAGAGTTTTAGTCCATTGGCTGAGCCTGGTTTTTAGCCACACCCCTGCATTTTTGACCAGGCAGTGACACTGCCTCCCTGTCCCTCATGGCTGCATGGTAAGTAGCTAAATCCCATACTTTTGAAATAAATGTGTTCCAAAGTCTGAAAATCGGTGTGTAACTTTAAGAATCGTCACCACCGAACACATATTCTCTTCAATTAAGTAAACTTTTTTGGGTTTTATGCAAAATATTATGTTTTTATGTGTGTACACCTCTTCAAAGATGTGTATGCTAGCCATGTGCTTGCTAGCATTCTTTAGTTATGCTCAAAGTTAGCTAGAATTGTCACTATCGAACCATTCCATTTTGTCACTACCGAAACTTTACCATATGTTTGGTAGTGACAAAATGGAATGGTAAATCAGATAAATCCCATCATTTTGAAATAAATGTGTTCCAAAAATCAGTGTGTAGCTTTAAGAATGGAACACATATTCTCTTCAATAAAGTAAACTTTTGGGGTTTTATGCGAAAATATTATGTTTTCAAAGCTGTTTGCTAGCCGTGTGCTTGCTAGCATTCTTTAGTTATGCTAGCAAAATGGAATGTTCAATCATCTATTTTCAGTATTTCCCTAACCATTGCCTTGGAGGGACCTCCCGTCCATCCTGAAAGACCCCAAAAGCAAAAAATAGCGGACTTTTAGATCGCTAACATGTTTAGCATAAGTCAATGGAGTTTAACATAGCGGAAATTAGCATCGCGGCTAGCGGATTCTATTTGTTACAGACCTTTCGAGGATACATTAGTTAGCGTTCAGAGGCCTGACAGCAACAGCATAATATCAATGTTATTTGTCAATGTTTTCTTCTTCTTCTCTTTTACTGAACCCACTTGGGTAATTATTTTCCATTGATAAGTCATGTTTGTACTTTAAATGGTTATGGATGAACAATTGTTATGTCTTCAAAAATAAAATTATTTTATTGACCACAAAACATTTGTGTTTGTAATATTCCCAACATAAGGCATGTTATGAGTTAAGATTAAGCAATAAGGTTTAGGGAATATGATACAACCTTGCAAACAAAATACTGTGGTCACTACCGAAGCAGTGCAGTCACTACTGAAACACGGTGTTTTGTAAAAAATAAAGTATATTGAGTTATAAACTAAAATGTTATGATACTGATTGGTTAAATGTATGTTCAATTTCATCAATCATTAACTCTGAAATCAATATGATCAGTGTTATGCATTTTACAGAGAAAGATTGCATTTAGATTTTGATGAAAATTGTGAAATTGTGAAAACCTTCAAGAAAAAATTGTAAAAATACTCTTTAGAGAAGGGAAGGAAACACAATCTTAACAGGTTAATATAATACTTTTTTACTATAGTGTATTACTATGTTTCGGTAGTGACCATTTTTGGGAGAGGAAAAACATTCTAAAAGAGTCTGAAAATACAATATAAAAATTGACGGTACTTTTACTAGATATATCATCATCAAACCTTTCTTTTACCAGAAATAAAAATCCATTGAGACCGAGGTCTCTTTTTCAAGGGTGATCTGGCCAAGAAGGCAAGCACGAATTACGTCAAAGAATACATACATACATATACAATACATAACAAGGCACAGTACACATACAAGTTATCAGTAGGCTACCATACAACCAAAATAAAAAATGAAAAGTAAAATCCATCTTAATAAATTCAGATTAAATTTTTAATTCAGCTTAAATTATCAAAGCAAGAGCAGCAGGTGGCAAGGATTTCTGTTATTTTTTGTTTGAAGCAGTATGTACTTTAGATATGGTACAATATATATACGGACAAAGTTTGGGGAATAAAACATACAAAATTTCAAAATATTTCCAACCTGACTTTGAACCAATTTGGTAGAATGGCCCATATACATATTACAGCACACCGACAGTTTTTGGTAACCTAAACTTTTTTTTGTAACCTCTGGCAGTTTATCGCTTACCTTTGTACCATCTCAGGTTATTCACTGGACTTAAACTGCTTAAATTTCAATAAAAACTGGAAAATGGGGGTGGTCTAAAACCTTTGAGCAGTATTTTGTATTGTTGGTGAACAGGGTTGTGTGGGGGTGTATAAGGCACCTGCAGCCAGTAGTGCACAGTGGTGAACAGGGTTGTGTGGGGGTGTATAAGGCACCTGCAGCCAGTAGTGCACAGTGGTGAACAGGGTTGTGTGGGGGTGTATAAGGCATCCTGCAGCCAGTAGTGCACCGTGGTGAACAGGTTTGTGTGGTTGCTAGCTTCGATGTTGGACTTTAAATGGTCTTTGGCCAGTACAGATTTCACAGTAGTTGGCGTTCACAGGGAGACAGAGTGACTGGTTTCGGGAGCTGTTCAGGTTTTTAATGTGGTACAATTTGAGATGGGACACCGTAATAACGGGACTGGTTTGGAGGGCATTTATTGTTTGTAATGTTTTTCTTGGGTTTATTTCTGTTTACTTTACACTAACCAATCTCCTGTCCCACACTCCAAAACAGTAGGTGGCGCTATAGAGATTTAAGTTGTTAGTATTCCTGTCATAAATCCATTGGAAGAACAGCAAAAATTTCAGATGAGTAGTTCGTTAATCCGTAAATGGAAATTTGGCATTATAGAATAGGCATGTTCAGAAATACAATCTCCGCGAATACAGGAGGGTATTTCACGAAGCTGGCTAAGAAAATCCGGGTTTACTAAAAGAAACCTGACTTGAGTTCGGGTTTACGAACTGTAGATAAATTCCGTTTCACGAAACTAGATTGCGGCTCAAGAGGTGAAGCTAATCCAGTGTTTCTCAAATAGTGGGGCGCGGCCCCCTGGGGGGGCGCGGTGCGATGCCAGGGGGGGCGCGTGTGACCAGAGGCGTAGCGTGGGGGGTGCAAGAGGGGCGCTAAATTGAAGAAAACGTTAAAAAAAAACCTTTTAGCACCGTGGACTGGTTCCGAGGGGCGCGTAGCACCCGGTCCGCGAAATACATAAACTGGTCTCAGCTTTTTCCGCGTAGCCCCCGAACAGGAACAAGGCAGATGTGCAGCTTACTGGTGCAGGGCCAGCACCAGACCCCTTCACTGGTGGAGGGCCAGCACCAGACCCCTTCACTCCGGCAGAGGAACTGGCACTGTCGTTTAACCGGGGTCGGCCTCTCACGGACGAGATAGAGGGGGGCACATCCTCTGAGACGGTCGACCCCCGTCTGGTTAGTGCCTATATTAAAGGTAGGTCCATGTGAAGGATGATTCCATTAGCACACTTCGTATAGGCTATATAACTTTTATTTCATGAGCTAAATTTCACTTAAATGTAATTTAATTTACAGTGACCGATAATGAAATGTTTTTGAGGGACCCTCCACTCAAAGATGTGAGTATATTGCACTTACTATAATAGGACCTTCACTTTGTCTTAGCGTGCTGAAATACAGTGTGAATGTGGGCAGTATTCAAACCATGCAGTTATGCATTGCAGGAGACAGAGACTCAAGATGAGGAGACCCTCACAACCTCGGAGACTGTGGAGGTAAACCATTGCACAGAAAATGCTTCACTAATTGCTCTTGGTGATGTAGCCTAATGTGGTTCTAAAAGACTGATCTGGTTATAGGATGGAGACCCAGGCCCATCCATGAGAAGGCCAAGCTCCAGTCCTGGGGACAAACAAGTGAGGAGCCTATAACCAATGTGCAAATGTACCTTATGCCTCATGCTTTGCAGCAACGCTCATACATGTGACCTTATGCCTTACAGGGGGAAGACATTAAAAGGGTTTATAAGAGATATCTGCTCCAAGAGATTGAGGCACGCCAGCAGGAAATGGAGTATAGAAAATTGAAGATGAGGAAATTGGAGCTGGAAATATGGAAGTTGGAGAAGAATGTAAGAGTGTTAGGATTTTGGGAAGTAATTCAGTCCAATGTTCTGCAATTCAAGAGTTTTAATTCTCAAATGTATGTTCTTTTACAGGAAAAACAATAAAATGTCAAAATGTCGTATTCCCCATATGCCAGACACGTTATCTCAACTTTCACAGTAGGTACAACTGCATAATTTCACATGCTGCTTCTTAAATGTGATAACTGGTCATTGAGGCTTTTTTGACATATAATGCACATAAAAACCAGACAAAAACATGAATTGTAAATGGTTTCATAATATTATGACATAAAAATGATTACATGACTAAAAAGTCTGGAACGTCTTCCTTCTAAGTCAGTGGTCTGTCTGAGTCGGTGTCACTGTAACACAGGCTGGATATTTGCGAATAAGTCCAGCTTGAACCACGGTAAGCCTGCTCCCGACCAGGCTAGCCCAAAGCTTATGTTGCCGTAGTACCTTAACTGGCATCTAGTCAAGCTTGCTTCATGAAACCGAGTTATCCGAGAACTTATCCAGACTTGCTGAAATAAGCAATTTACAGCTTAATCGCGCTTTGTGAAAATACCCCCCAGGTTTAGGTCCACTCATCCCTGTAGAAGGCAAGGTAAAGGCCAATAAATACAAAGCCATTCTGAGTGATCATCTTCATCCTGTGGTGAAGCATTTCTATTCTGATGGGAGTGGTCTCTTCCAGGATGACAATGCCCCCATCCACAGGGCACGAGTGCTCACTGAATGGTTTAATGAGCATGAAAACGATGTAAACCATATGCTATGGCCGTCTCAGTCACCAGATCTCAACCCAACTGAACACTTATGGGAGATTTTGGAGTGGTGCCTGAGACAGCATTTTCTGCCACCATCAACAAATGATGAATTCCTGATGGAAGAATGGTGTTTCATCCCTCCAATATAGGTCCAGACACTTGTGGAATCTATGTCAAGGCACAATGAAACTATTCTGGTGGCTCGTGGCAGCCCAATGCCCTGTGAAGGCACTTTATGTTGTGTTTCCTTTATTTAGGCAGTTACCTGTAGGTGTAACTATGAATCTGGTGAGCAATGCTTGGAAATATATTCCTTTTAATTTATGAATGGTGTGACAGTGCAATTTACTTGTTGTGGTGGGAACCAGCCGTTTGTTCCTAGATGTAGCTAAATATTAATATCTAACTTTATTTGTACAGCACATTTCTTTGCGGTTTGAAGTGCTTTACAAAGAAAGATAAAAGCAGATATACAAACAGGAAAGTTTCATTCATAAGAGATGTGTAAGAAAAACATAAAATGCAGACAGAAAATAAAACAGATGAGAGGTATAGCAAGACCAACGTTGAATATATACAGCCAAGACAATGAAAACCAAGCTTATGTGAAAGTGAGTTTTTAAAAGAGATTTAAGACACAGGTTGAGGATGTCTGATCTGCAGACTGTAAGAATCCTGCTACATCTTTCCTTTTTCTGAATGGTTGGCTATAATCACTGAACTGGTAACCTGAGGCTCTGGGTGTGTGTATAGTAGAGACAGAGACCCCAATAGAACCCCTTGAGTGTGTGTATGTGTGTGTCCGTGTGTGCGCGTGTGTGTGTGTGTGTGCCTGTGCCTGTCCCTGTGCGTGTGTGTGCCTGTGTGCGTGTGTGTCTGTGTGTGCGTGTGCGTGTGAATATGGTTTGTGTTAAAATACCTAGCATAGAATAGCTAGTTTTTCTTGCAAAATCTGAGATGTTTGGGTGGACAAGGAATGACCCCCATCTTCAGATTTTTTTAAAGGGTTTTAGTATCAATACCTTTTTAAGAGAGATAGTATTTTGAATAACCAAAGTGTCTCAAATCATCTCATGGTGGCTTTTTATTGGACTTTGAGCATTGAGCAGTGAAAAAAATATTTGGTTTTGCATTAAAAACAAATGAGCTTATATTCAGCCATCAATGTCATAGGAGCTAACATATTTAGATCTTCTAATATATATAAAAATATAAAAAGTGCCCAGTTATATCTGTATATTACCAGTGAGTGCAGGTTTATAGCTCTGATGCATGTGTGTGTCAATACACTTCTCTCCTCTGATGCAGTAGGACCAGTTTGATTCAGGCTAAATCCCTTCCCCTGTTTCTCTGCAGGAGCTGCACTTCTGCACAGATTTGAGCCACAGTGCGATGCAGGCAGGAGTCTGTCTGAGACAGGACACTGAGACAACACTACCAGAGCTCACTGAGCAGCACAGGATCAGACAGAAAGAAGAGGAACTCAGTGGACTGGAGTCTGTCCACATGGCAGAGTCAGAGACAGAGTGTGCTGCACCAGGACTCCACACACTGGAGCCAGAGTGTGTTACAGCACACAGCGGGGTCAGTGATCTACACCACACACACACATCACTGATAAAAACAGAAAGTGATCTGGGCTCCACCCACACTGGGGATCTTATTAAGACAGAGAGCTTCGACAGCACAGATCTGGGATATGTACCCCACCTGCATCCTGACCAGATCAAAACAGAGACTGATGATGGAGCCTACCTGAAGACTGAACAGGACAGCGACTTGCAGTTTTGCCAGTGCATCTAATTGAAATACACACCTGAGAATTCATACAGGTGAAAAGCCCTACAAATGTACTGAATGTGGGAAGTGTTTCAGATTAGCATCTGCCTTAAATACACACCTGAGAATTCATACAGGTAAGAAGCCCTACACACGTACTGAGTGTGGGATGTTTTTTAGAGAAGCATCTGATTTTTAAAAAACACCAGCTAATTCATACAGGTGAGAAGCCCTACACATGTACTCACTGTGGGAAGTGTTTCACAGAAGGATCTACTTGAAATAAACCCATAAGAATTCATACAGGTGAAAAGCCAGAATAATGTACTCTGTTTTGGAGATGTTGTATATTACATTACATTACATTACAGGCATTTGGCAGACGCTCTTATCCAGAGCGACGTACAACAAAGTGTTAACCGTAGTCGAGAACAGTTTAGCTGAAAGCCACTCTAGTGGGAAGTACAATTCCTGGGTGCTAGGAGCAACCACATAGTCAAACTAGGACCCTGTAGGTAAATCTGTAGCCACAATCTGTAGCCACATGTAGCAGTAAAGCACTCAAATGCAGGAAATAATGCCTAAGCCTAATACAATACAAACAAGTAGACGTGTAAACTAAGCAACTATGTCCCTAAGTTAACAAAAACCGGACTACGGGGAGAGGTGCACCCTGAAGAGGTGAGTCTTCAGTCGTCGCTATATATACTGTATATGTTGTAATGAGCAAGGTGATTTAAATTAATTCAATTGAATTCAAACAGGTAAACAGCCTACTCAGCCTACAAAGTCTACTCAGTGTCGGAATAGTTTTAGTCACATACAGTATACACCATTTAGCAGACACTATAGGCTACAGTGCCTATAGAAAGTCATCATACCCTTTTGAAATAGTCACTTTCTTTTATGAGTATTTTGTGTTGATCGGTGGCCAGAAATCCCCATTAAATCCATTTTGATTCCATGAAGTAAGAAAATAAAATGTGAAAAATGCAAGGGGTGAATACTTTTTATACCCACTATACAGTGCCTATAGAAAGTCATCATACCCTTTTGAAATAGTCACTTTTCTTTGGTCTTACAGCCTGAAATGAAAGTACGTAAAATCCATCTTTTTCCAGCTTTATTTACACATTTTGCCTTACAGCATTCACGTGAAAATAAAGGGCACAATTTCTGATAATTAATAAAAAATGAAAAACTAGAATAACAGGGTTGGAAAAGTGATCAGTCCCTTAGAATAACCATTATAAACTTGCTCAGGTATAACCAATCACCTTCCAGATCACACACCAAGATAATTGGCCTCCACCTGACATCAATTGTAGTGGTTTTGATTATTTCACAATAAAATCAGCTGTTCCTTGAGGATTCCACTCCTAGTAGTGCATGGTAATTCAACATGGCTGGAAAGGTGCTTTCAAAGGACTCGGGATAAAGTTGTGGATAGGCACACATTTTATGCCCCGCCCGCATGAAATGTGACGCAAGTAAAAGGACTTGAAACTGGACGTAGGCTATCTACATCTGCAAATACTTGCGAAGGTGCTTTCAAAAGGACTCTGGGATAAAGTTGTGGATAGGCATAAGTTAGGAGAAGGATATAAAAAGATTTAGCTACCTCTGCGCGCTCTGCCTCGCTGCTGATGCAAACAGTCGCTCGCGCTCGCTCTCGATGCCGATGCAAACAGCATTACCGTCACTTTCTGTAGCGGACACGGAGTGCACCCGCTACACTGGCTTTTGCTGAAATAAGTGGGAGGGGAAAACCTCCCCTCTGCTTTCGGCGCGGATTCAAATCTGTAACTCCGAATCATACTGTTATCCACATCACATTACCGTCACTTTCTGTAGCGGACGCTCACGTACCAGAGTACACCCTACACTGGCTAATACGTAGGCTACTAGTAAGTATATTTTCATGTTTCTAATGTAGCCTAATTAAATCCAGAGCGACTTGTGATTCTAATGAAGTTTGAAAGCTCTTGGCAGGAGTTATCTATGTTCACAACTCGCTTATTTGTATAGGCTTTATGCCACGATCAACTACTGTACTTTTCTTATTTTTCTGTCACATTTCATTTTATGTCATGTCTTGACTGTTTTCATGTTACGTTTATGTTCATGTTTATAGCATACACTTGTCCATGTCCTTTCCGCAAATCTTGCATCTCTCTCTCTCTCTCTCTCTCTCTCTCTCTCTTGCATCTCTCTCTCTCTCTCTCTCTCTCTCCTCTCTCTCTCTCTCTCTCTCTCTCTCTCTCGCTGTCGCTCACGCTTCCCTATTGTTTCTAACCCCTCCTTGTCTAATTTACTAAGATCGGAATTTTTTTAACGTAGTTGAAAACTCGATCCTCTATCTTGTTTCCGAAATTTGATTAAACATTGCTCGGTTTGGTCATACGCTACACTTCAGAGTCAGACTAGTGTTTAGTGCTTTCAAAATGATATATCGCAAGTTCAGGACTAAATACAAGGTATCCAGGACGTTAATTTAACATTTTCGCGGCGTGTGCGCAACATGTAGCTAATTATGTGATTAATTGATTATGTAATGTAATTTCAGATCATTCAAATTAAGATATCTCATATCTTTTTTTAGAATGCTTCAATCTGTCATTACTGAAAACTTCATGCAATTATCTTTATTTTTAAGAAAGTTATGGGCATTTATGTTATTGGATCACAGCTTTTGTTTCAAGATCATTGAAAAACAATAGGGGTCAATATGCACATTTCCGAGTGTAAAATTGCCATAACTTCCTTAAAACTTAAGATATGAGTGAATAAGGTATCAAATTAAAGATATGAGAGTGAATAAGGTATCAAATTAAAGGTATTTTCATGCTCTATCTGGTGGGATAAGTTTCAGGCTAGATTTATAACATCTCAACATTTTGTAACATACCTGAGTATACCAGAGCACCAGATTGGTATCACGAGCTCGCGTTTCAGTTTTCATCTTGAATCCGTTTTCTGCTCGTGGGCTCCTCATTTCACCCGCGTCATCGAATCACTCGCGCCTCCCCCCTCGCCGCTACACACACGCTATAACTTGTGCTTTGTCCTTCCTCTCCAATGTTTGTGACCAGCCCCCAGTCTCCGCAGGTCTCCACGCCACCCTCCTGCTGAGCAGCCGCTTCCTCCGGTTTCCTTACATTTTACTTTTTTTTCAAAACACTCTTCCCTCTGAGCACGGAGAATGTCAGCAGCGAAGGACCACACTTAAGGGACAGTGGTCTCACATTCTACAAAGGTAACGTGGCAATTTATTTCAAGCATATACACGTGAGGTTGTAAAGAGTGCTTCACGGAAATAAATAGCCAAATTATACGCAACGTTGGCGACCTGTGGTTCAGTTGACACCTGGTGATGTGTGCTGTGCATTGGTATTCAGAAATAGGGAACGTTCACTAACTATGTTGTGCATGCAAATATTAAAAACAACGGGGTTCTATTTAACAACTTTAGCGGCGGTACTGTTGGGTCATGTTGGTTTGTGCTTTTTTGACCCGTAATGTGAGATATCTTTGCCCAAATGCTCACTGCCTGCTGTGGTTTTTGCCGTGTCGCGGCGTGTGCGCAACATGTAGCTAATTATGTGATTAATTGATTATGTAATGTAATTTCAGATCATTCAAATTAAGATATCTCATATCTTTTTTTAGAATGCTTCAATCTGTCATTACTGAAAACTTCATGCAATTATCTTTATTTTTAAGAAGGTTATGGCCATTTATGTTATTGAATCACAGCTTTTGTTTCAAGATCATTGAAAAACAATAGAGGTCAATATGCAAATTTCCGAGTGTAAAAATTGCCACATGATGTAGAATAGTAATCTGCTAGCGAGTGGAAATTCACCCTTTTCCGTTTCTCGATGCCGATGCAGATGCCACCCACTTCACATTACCGTGAGCGTCCACTTCTATATAAGGAAATGGATAAAATTTGCAGTAAAAATGGATGCTGTGAAGAAGTATTACAGAGTAAAACAACCATATTGGAATAACGAACTAAATGAATTATGGCTTGACATAACTACTTCGGGTTTGCAAAGCTATTGGCTCTTTAGATGTCAGTCTAGGTCGCTGCTGCTTTTCCCGCAGACTGTGGCAGCGCTGCAGACAGGCACGTAAATGGTTAATGTCTGTCTCTAACTGCTACAACTGATGTAAGAGTTAGAATCTTGCTCCAAATACATAAAACCGCGAAGGCGCGTGGAGATGTTACTATTTCCTGCCGTTTATCTAAATATCTGTCTTTGTTTAAATCAATCACGCGCTATTTGACCAACGTATTATTTCCACGCAGAAAATGTTTTTTTCTTCCTGTCACCAGCCAGTTGTTCATAAATACACAGGTAAGACTGCTATGCACATTTTGAGTGAAAGCCGTTTGTTGATAACAGTATACTGGATTTATGAATACTTGGCTGAGCTAAACGGAAGTTTGGCGTTAATAAAATAACGAAAACGACAGAGAGCAATCTCGACTCGCGAAAATGCATTTAAGCTCAGCAGAGAAAATATTTCTTAAGTGCAAGGATCAGAGTAAGAGAAGGGATTTACTAGATGAATTTAAACGTTGTCAATTTAATTTTGACAGAAGGTTTAGGTTTTTCAAGAGACGTTTTAAGAGAGGACAAACTCTTCAGTTAGAACAATTACAGATTAGTAACCCACAGCTATTATGGAGGGAAATAAATAAATAGGTTCCAAAAAAGAGATAATTGATTCCAATGGAGATCCTAATGGAAAATGGTGAATCGTCATTTGAGACTGACCAGATATTGAAGAAGTGGGAAACAGATTATAGTAATTTGTATGCATGTAGTAGTCTTCCTCTATTTAATGGTCAATTCGTAGATGAAATCGGTAAATTAAAATGTGAGTTTGAAAATGGGATGAGTAATACAGCATATCCCCACCATATGCTGAATAGTGACATCACACTAGAGGAGGTGCATCATCCCTAATGAGGTGCTTAAAACTCCTAATATGTTGAGTTTTTGATTATTTCACAATAAAATCAGCTGTTCCTTGAGGATTCCACTCCTAGTAGTGCATGGTAACGCAAATAATTCACCATGGCTGGAAAGGTGCTTTCAAAAGGACTCTGGGATAAAGTTGTGGATAGGCATAAGTTAGGAGAAGGATATAAAAAGATTTAGCTACCTCTGCGCGCTCGCTCTCGATGCCGAGGTAAAGGTATTTTCATGCTCTATCTGGTGGGATAAGTTTCAGGCTAGATTTATAACATCTCAAAATGTTGTAACATACCTATTAAGAGCACCAGACCGGTATTACGCGCTCGCGTTTCAGTTTTCATCTTGAATCCGTTTTCTGCTCGTGGGCTCGTCATTGACTGGCAATCACTCGCGTCTCCGAATCACTCGCGTACCCCCCCCCCCTCGCCGCTACACACACGCTATAACTTGTGGCAGGCCCTTCCTCTCCAATGTTTGTGAGCAGCCCCCAGACCCCGCAGGTTCATACTCCACCCTCCTGCGCTTCCTCCGGTTGCTCACATTTTACTTTTTTTTTTTTTTTTTGATTTAAAACACTTCCCTCTGAGCACGGAGAATGTCAGCAGCGAAGGACCACACTTAAGGGACAGTGGTCTCACATTCTACAAAGGTAACGTGGCAATTTATTTCAAGCATATACACGTGAGGTTGTAAAGAGTGCTTCACGGAAATAAATAGCCAAATTATACGCAACGTTGGCGACCTGTGGTTCAGTTGACACCTGGTGATGTGTGCTGTGCATTGGTATTCAGAAATAGGGAACGTTCACTAACTATGTTGTGCATGCAAATATTAAAAACAACGGGGTTCTATTTAACAACTTTAGCGGCGGTAGTGTTGGGTCATGTTGGTTTGTGCTTTTTTTCGTGTGTACCACCCCCCCCACGGTCCGCGGAAAATGGTCTTGAATGAAACCGGTCCGCTACGCTACTGGCTCTGACAGTGAAGTCTCTCTCTCTCTCTCTCTCTCTCTCTCTCTCTCTCTCTCTCTCTCTCTCTCTCTCTCTCTCTCTCTCTCTCTCTCTCTCTCTCTCTCTCTCTCTCTCTCTCTCTCTCTCTCTCTCTCTCTCTCTCTCTCTCTCTCTCTCTCTCTCTCTCTCTCTCTCTCTCTCTCTCTCTCTCTCTCTCTCTCTCTCTCTCTCTCTCTCTCTCTCTCTCTCTCTCTCTCTCTCTCTCTCTCTCTCTCTCTCTCTCTCTCTCTCTCTCTCTCTCTCTCTCTCCCCGCGTGCTATCTGCTCCTTCTGCGCTGGCTTCCTCTTTCCCCCCCCCCCCTGAAAATGTGCAACTCCGAATCACACTGTTATCCACATCACATTACCGTCACTTTCTGTAGCGGACGCTCACATACCAGAGTACACCCTACACTGGCTAATACGTACTAGTAAGTATATTTTCATGTTTCTAACGTAATTA
This sequence comes from Aldrovandia affinis, assembly GCA_029706075.1. NCBI lineage: Eukaryota > Metazoa > Chordata > Actinopteri > Notacanthiformes > Halosauridae > Aldrovandia > Aldrovandia affinis. The sequence goes on along the minus strand of JAINUG010000354.1, from coordinate 300,969 downwards.
AATCCAGAGCGACTTGTGATTCTAATGAAGTTTGAAAGCTCTTGCAGGAGTTGTCTATGTTCACAACTCGCTTATTTGTATAGGCTTTATGCCACGATCAACTACGCTACTTTTCTTACATCATTTACATTTTAAGCATTTAGCAGACGCTGTTATCCAGAGCGATAGAATAATTACAAGATGTAATTACAAGATGTACATTAATACATGGTAAGAACAATCATAGTTAGCGCACAAGAGATCAGTGCAGTAATACAGCGATAGACAGCTGCGTATCATACCTGTAACACTGGGAAGGAAAAGGTTAGTGTGTTTAAAAAAATAATAATAATTAAATAGTGTAGAACAAGTAAACAGGGGTGACGACAGATTGGCTAGATTGACAGATTTCAGGGGTAGACTTCAGTCGTTCCACCAGCGAGGATCAGGACAGAGAAGAGGCGAGACCGCGAGGAAGGGTCTGTCCCTTCCCTCGCGGTCTCGCCTCTTCTCGGTCTCTTGCACCTTCTCCGACTACGAGCCTGCCTGCCGCCCTCTCTCTCTGCCGCTAGTGTCTCTCTCTCTCTCTCTCTCTCTCTCTCTGCCAGCGAGCGAGCGGAAATCGGACTGATTCTGGTGTCACTCTGGATAAGAGCGTCTGCTAAATGCTTAAAATGTAAGATGTAAATGTAAATTGGAAGAGGTTAAGGGTTTACATGTATTTTTTATTCTCTTACAGGATGGTTTTACAGTTGTAAAGAATGAACAATCAAAACGAACGTCTCAAAAGACCAAGATGGGTCTCTGCTGTAAACATGCTTCTTTGTGCACTAGGTAATTTACATTTGAAACTTTCCACTGTTCTTTGCTTGGAGCCCACTCATTTTATATACAATAATATGGAAACTTGTCAAATAAATGTTAACCTTATGCATGCTATTCTGGCTCATTCTCAAGTGATCAGCAATCAGTCACCAAAAAGTACTACTAATTTATTACATTAATTACACTAATCCAAGAATAAATTGGCATGGCAGAGGGTGAGAAATGGAGACAGTGCTCATTGGAGAAAACATACCTTCAGGGAGAGAGAACTGTATTTGAAATGTTAGTAAGAGGTCATGTGGGAAAGGAATTAAGCACACACTGTTAGTATTTTCATTCTATTCTGTTCCTTGTACTGTCCTTGCAACAGCAAGAATCATTTAAGGGTATCTCTAGCAATGTGCAACAGCATTTTCTGAGTGAGGGGGGTTCATTAGTGGTAATATTTTGTACTATTATTTCATATTGAATTTAATTGCAAATAGCATCATTATTTTAAACCATATTGCACATCCAGTTAAAGCCAATTGGCCCCGCTGCAGTGTGGCATGTTCTGCAATCAAATCCTGACCATGCCAGTACCCACGGGGCAACACACATTTGACTATAGTGACTCCCAGTGAGAGCCAGTTTCAGTCCCAGTTCCAGTTTCAGGGTTCCTCCTCAACAGGCAAGAGCAACTCTTCTGTTACAGTGACAATAACCCCCATCTTGTGAATAACCCCCTATGTGTTACAGTGTGCCAGTGTGGGAGGACTGAGGGGATTACAGTGGCAGCTGCTGGTTCCACCACCAACGTGACAGTGGGGCAGAGCGTCCTGTTTCCTCTCTCACCTGAGGGACACCTAACTGACATAATTGAGCTGACTTTTAAATCCATCATTGTAGATTCCTGGTTCTCTAAATATAAAACACATGAATTACATAGCTTATATGAACATCGTATTGACATTCAAGAGGACGGCTCAATACGTATGAATAATATACAGCTCTCTGACTCTGGCCTTTATAACATTACAACACGCTATAGACTTGACTTCCAACCCCCAAAGGTCTCAGGATTTCACCTGCAGGTTTTTGGTAAGTGCAGAAAGGTTTTGCATATGTGTGAATGTTTTGGCATCTGCACAGTATGTTATTCAGTGTAGTGAATACTGTATTTAATTGTGATGGAAAGTGCCTGATATTTTATTATAGATTACTAGAATAGTTGAGAAAGCAAATATACTTTAAAATCCATATATATATATATATATACTTTCATACTTTTTTAATCTACAGTGGGAAAAGATAATACTCTATTAATCTGAATGTTCTCAACCCTCTTAGGAGGTTTTTGGTATGCAGTATAATTATTACTAAATATATATATTTTGAAATTCAAATGGTTATAATGTTAGCTCTAACCGTATATTTAAATATAGGTTTCTAGAATATCAGCATGTAAATAAATGGAGTTGGCATGTAATTAAATTGACTCTGATTTCCTATAGAACGCGTCTCTAAACCCAACATCACAGCTGAGTGTCGGAGGAATAACATCAGTCTGAGCTGCTCCAGCATTCGGGGAATGAAGTGACGTACTGCTGGGAAACTCTGCCCCCTAGTGTCAACGACAGCTGTTTGCACCTGGGTCAAACGATGGAGATATACCCTCTCCCTCCACCTGAGTCCACAACATACACATGCACAGCCAAGAATCCTGTCAGCAGAGCCACCAGTGACCCTATTGACCTGGGAGTCTGCTCCATCCAGCAGCCACGAGGTGAAGTAAATATGGGCAACTGCCCCCCCCATTCTCAATGGCCCAGACTTGCATGCACATTCTTGAATATTCATGCAGTTGACCCCTTTTTAGCACTCTACAATCTGCTAGCCAAGCTACCACACCTACTGTTTCAGAGGCTTGCACTGCTAGGGCAGCTGAAACAAGTAGATCACTGGCACCCATTTGAGCAGAAGAGTCACTCGTGATTTGAGGCAGGTAATGCCCTACGGAGTGAAACCCTCCCTCTAATGGCGACTCTATGGCCAATTATGGCCATCACCCATGGGACCTCTATTGGTCAAAGCAAAACCCGAACCTGAAAAATGTAGGATACAAAATATGAATAACATCACATGACATTTCATCCAATCACAAATAAGTTATTTGTCTTATCACAAATAAGAATTCATTCTTATTTATTCTCTGATGAATGACAAAAGTATCACCAAAATATACCCTACTGAAGAAATAATGGTTTATGGAAAATAAAATCACAAAACCTTTAATACTGAAGCAATTGATATGATATGAACTGTGATTACAGACTTTTTAATTTTCTTTCAGGTGTTAGATGGGTTCCAGCTCTGTGTGTCTTATTCCTCATCGGAGTGTTGATATTCTTGTACAAGAGGAACCACTAAAATGAAAGTGAAACAGTTATTCATGTAATTGCAATCTTCATTGGGATCCCTGATCCTATTGTTTATTTTTTAAATTATTATTATTAAAAATGATCACTTGCTTCCTGTGATTGTTTTTTTTTTCCCTACTTTCGTGTGGGTGTGTGTGTGTGTGTGTGTGTGTGAACAGTGTAGAGAGAGGTCTAGAAAAACAGAGAGCAGGGTCGGGGTGGAGGCGAGGTGTGAAGGGAGGGGGTTTCCATGGCTTCTCACACCAAATGCTGCTTCGCCTTCGAGCGGGTTCGAGTGTTAGCTTGCCCTGTAGAGACATGGTGGTGAACTCAAAATAAATAAGAGGGTGTAACTCCGGGAACTAATCACACTCTTATCCACGTCACTCTGCAGCGGGCACTCACGTACCAGAGCCCACCCGCTACATCAGTGTCTGCGTTTGGGTCCAGCCTGTGTATCAGTCGTAACAGTTGGGACAATACAACTACTCGTAGCTTGTATGACAGCCTAAAAACAAAAAAACTCGAAGCATTTTATTCATAAAAATCGTAGTACTTTAGCCTATTTATCTCAGCAAACGGAGAGGCGACTAAACGGCAGGTCGCCAGTACAGTACGGTACTTTACAGTTACAGTAGACGGCTAGATCGCTAACGAAATAGGCAGAAAAAAGTTAAATCAAATACTAGGTACTTTGATCCACATTGCCAACAAAGATAACTTGACATAATAATGATTTTATCGGCAATAATTAATTATCTTACCTTAAATCTCAAATTACCCTCCGTAAATGCAATGACGAACTGAACGCAAGTCGTCTCGCTTGAATCGTGGCGATAAGGGAGGGGAAAACCTCCTCCGTGCTTTCGCGCCGATTCAAATTTGCAACTCTGAATCACACTGTTATCCACGTCACATTACCGTCACTTTCTGTAGCGGACGCTCACGTACCAGAGTGCATCCGCTACACTGGCTAATATGTAGGCTACTAGTAAGTATATTTTCATGTTTCTAATGTAGCCTAATTAAATCCAGAGCGACTTGTGATTCTAATGAAGTTTGAAAGCTCTTGGCAGGAGTTGTCTATGTTCACAACTCGCTTATTTGTACAGTAGGTAGCCTATGTTACAATTCCCGTGCGCAGCGGCGGTCCCTGTGCGAGCGATTACGAGAGACTATGGCCGTACCCCAAAAATGCAGGCTTTTCAAGGGCTGTCGGGTTTTTTTTCCACCATATGTCTGCGATATAACGTAGTTGAAAACTCGATCCTCTATCTTGTTTCCGAAATTTGATTAAACATTGCTCGGTTTGGTCATACGCTACACCACGTCAGACACGTGTTTAGTGCTTTCAAAATGATATATCGCAAGTTCAGGACTAAATAAAAGGTATCCAGGACGTTAATTTAACATTTTATCTTGTTTCTGGTGAAAGAACTCAAGAACTCAAGATTTCACCAGGTAAGTGTGTAGAAAGAAGGTTTGCATCTGCGAAATGCGATATTTTTGACCCGGAATGTGAGATATCTGCCCAAATGCTCACTGCCTGCCGTGGTTTTTGCTGTGTCACGGCGTGTGCGCAACATGTAGCTAATTATGTGATTAATTGATTATGTAATGTAATTTCAGATAAAAGGCGGCACGGTGGTGCAGTGGATAGCACTGTCGCCGCACAGCAAGAAGGTCTCGGGTTCGAATCCAGGCCGGGGGCCTTTCTGTGTGGAGTTTGCATGTTCTCCCCGTGTCCGCGTGGGTTTCCTCCGGGTACTCCGGTTTCCTCCCACAGTCCAAAGACATGCACGTTAGGCTAATTGGAGAGTCTAAATTGCCCGTAGGTATGAGTGTGTGAGTGAATGGTGTGTGTGCCCTGCGATGGATTGGCGACCTGTCCAGGGTGTATTCCTGCCTCTCGCCCGGAACGCATGCTGGGATAGGCTCCAGCACCCCCCCGACCCTGACCAGGAATAAGCGGCTTAGATAATGGATGGATGGATGGATGGATGGATGGATGGATGGATGGAATTTCAGATAATTCAAGATATATCATATCTTTTTTTAGAATGCTTCAATCTGTCATTACTGAAAACTTCATGCAATTATCTTTATTTTTAAGAAAGTTATGGGCATTTATGTTATTGAATCACAGCTTTTGTTTCAAGATCATTGAAAAACAATAGGGGTCAATATGCAAATATCCTCGTGTAAAAATTGCCATAACTTCCTTAAAACTTAAGATATGAGAGTGAATAAGGTAGCCTATCAAATTAAAGGTATTTTCATTTTCAGATTTATAACATCTCAACATTGTGTATTAAGAGGACCAGACCGGTATCACGGGCTCGCCTTTCAGTTTTCATCTTGAATCCGTTTTCTGCTCGTGCGCTCGTCATTGGCTGGCAATCACTCGCGCCATCCGGGGACTAAACGGAGGGGTGAATGGGGCTCGGGCTGGGGCTGGGACAGGGGCACGGGAGGACCGTGCACCCTCAAGCGGGACAGACGGAGAAAGGAGCCGGGGCTTTATACAAGCGAGTACTCCAATGTACCTCTGCCCAGCTGACAGCTACTCTGGTTTGATTAGATTTCTGCATGGTTTACCGAGTTCGAGACTGCCTTCTCCCTCGGTACGGTACTTTGGTTATTGGCTGGATTTTTTCGTAATCGGACTTTGCTTTTGTTTGACTACGTCTCCTGAACATTCCTCTAATAAAGCCCTTGCGGGTCTTTACTTCACGTCATTGTTTCTGAGTCGTGCATTTCGGGTCCTACCCTCACGCACCCGTCTCAATGGTATGATCAATCGTTCACATGCACACAATAATCCGATAACTGGAAATACTGGTAATGGCAAAAAAATAACTGACGCGTTTACATGCACTTTAGTAATGCGATAATCTGAAAATAACTGGTTTACATGATTCAGTCAATTAGTTGGATTTCCTTCCAGGTACATGATGTAAAACTCAAACGTCCTATTATTTTTGGTAACTAACATTTGCTGTTTGAGTTAGCCTTAACTAGCTAGTTAGCTAGGGGACGTGTTAGCTACAATGACTACTTACATCAGTAACAGACAAAGTGATGACATGTACAAAATGTAACAGATTTAAGCGCGTTCTTGTACTCTCGTGAGTACATTCTTTTTTTAGCACACTTGGGACGTGTTCTTACAAGTAGCTACACAAGGTCATTTTCGCAGACACCTTAAATATGTCTCCATTTATATATTTTCTCCAATCTAGGAGTTGAAGAATGTTCATATTTTTCATTTCGTTGAGTAGCTATTACGTTTGTTTCGGCTTCACTCCAACAGTGAAAGCTCCCGATGTTTGCCGTTTAAATGCGGTTTTTACATTTTTGCATATGCGCAGATGTCGCTCTGGATAAGAGCGTCTGCTAAATGCTTAAAATGTAAATGTAAATTGGAAGAGGTTAAGGGTTTACATGTATTTCTTTATTCTCTTACAGGTTTTACAGTTATAAAGAATGAACAATCAAAACGAACGTCTCAAAAGACCAAGATGGGTCTCTGCTGTAAGCATGCTTCTTTGTGCACTAGGTAATTTACATTTGAAACTTTCCACTGTTCTTTGCTTGGAGCCCACTCATTTTATATACAATAATATGGAAACTTGTCAACTTGGAAACTTAATCTGAATGTTCTCAATGTTCCCTTTTTTGGGGGGGGTTTATGCAGTATAATTATGACTAAATATACATATTTTGACATTCAACATTAACACTTTGTTGTACGTCGCTCTGGATAAGAGCGTCTGCCAAATGCCTATAATGTAATGTAATGTAATTCAAATAGTCATAATGTTAGCACGCATTTGACTATAGTGACTCCCATGATGGCCAGTTTCAGCCCCAGTTATGTTTCTGTGTTTTATGTTTAATATGTTTTGTGTCATTTTATTTTGTAGTTATGTGTGATGGAGAGATGCTGCCAACCGAAGTGTGACACCTTGTGTCTTTCTCTGTTTATTTGAAGGTATGCTTGCCCATATAGTAGTTAGCTAGTTATCTTAATTGAGTTCATGCTCTTTGAAGTAGTTTCATGTTAACCTATGTTAATACACTTTGGTTTTATGAATAGGTTTATGTTGTACAGTAGTACATGTGTTTTGTATAATTTTACTGCACTTTATTTTGTGTTATATTTTGAATACTATACTTTCATTATAGTTTTACATAGTGGTCTTGATGTTATACCTGTATAGGCTAATGTTAAGCTCAGCTTCAGTGAGCGTAAATGCTCGGAGCTGTTATGTGTGATGGAGAGATGCTGCCAACCGAAGTGTGACACCTTGTGTCTTTCTCTGTTTATTTGAAGAGGGCTGAATAAATCCCTCTTCGAGACCTTCAGTTTGGGCGTCCGTCACACTCAATTGTGACAACACAACACAGAGTCAAACCGGCTACAGTTACATACTGTAGTTGTCTCCTTTGTTTATTAATGTTACCTAAATATCATATAGCCTAAGTAAATTGTACAGAAACAACTCACCAAAATTGACTATTGCACAACTGATTTGACAAATCCTTGGCTTTTTCTGAAATGACGCCACTGCCTGCTGCAGCCCTGCAGTGTATATCAACCCCGGTTCTTCATTCATTCACATTCACCGATCGTTGTCTCTACTTCAGTGGTAGCTACTAGACTCTTCACCTCGTCCTAATCGTGATTTCACCTCCGTGTTTATTTATTTATTCGTGAGTTTTATGTATTTCGTTTATTTCCTTGTGTTTGGGTTTACTTCTCGCCTGCCTGTTTTGTTCGTCTATTCGTTTGTCATCCTGCTTGCCTGCCCACGGACCAGCCCACCCGCTTCTCTGCTTGTCCGCTGTCTTGCCTGCCTGCCCGCTTGGTCTGCCCTCATCATTGCTTCCCCTACCCCAGTCTATGTACATAATAAATACCCTAATTCACCTTATCCTCTGTGTCAGTGTAACTGTGGCTGGTTCTGCACGCAGCGAGTTTCGGACTGAGTATCTCTGACGCGACAAGAGAGCGATTAAGCTCGCCGAGTTAAAGACTCAAGTCCCTAACTCCGGGAACTAATCGCACTCTTATCCACGTCACTCTGCAGCGGGCACTCACGTACCAGAGCTCACCCGCTACATCAGTGTCTGCGTTTGGGTCCAGCCTGTGTATCAGTCGTAACAGTTGGTACAATACAACTACTCGTAGCTTGTATGACAGCCTAAAAACAAAAAAACTCGAAGCATTTTATTCATAAAAATCGTAGTACTTTAGCCTATTTATCTCAGCAAACGGAGAGGCGACTAAACGGCAGGTCGCCAGTACAGTACGGTACTTTACAGTTACAGTAGACGGCTAGATCGCTAACGAAATAGGCAGAAAAAGTTAACTCAAATACTAGGTACTTCGATCCACATTGCCAACAAAGATAACTTGACATAATCATTATTTTATCGGCAATAATTAATTATTTTACCTTAAATCTCAAATTACCCTCCGTAAATGCAATGACGAACTGAACGCAAGTCGTCTCGCTTGAATCGTGGCGATAAGTGGGAGGGGAAAACCTCCTCCGTGCTTTCGGCGCCGATTCAAATTTGCAACTCCGAATCACACTGTTATCCACATCACATTACCGTCACTTTCTGTAGCGGACGCTCACGTAGGCTACCAGAGTACACCCTACACTGGCTAATATGTACTAGTAAGTATATTTTCATGTTTCTAACGTAATTAAATCCAGAGCGACTTGTGATTCTAATGAAGTTTGAAAGCTCTTGGCAGGAGTTATCTATGTTCACAACTCGCTTATTTGTATAGGCTTTATGCCACGATCAACTACTGTACTTTTCTTACATCATTTACATTTTAAGCATTTAGCAGACGCTGTTATCCAGAGCGATAGAATAATTACAAGATGTAATTACAAGATGTACATTAATACATGGTAAGAACAATCATAGTTAGCGCACAAGAGATCAGTGCAGTAATACAGCGATAGACAGCTGCGTATCATACCTGTAACACTGGGAAGGAAAAGGTTAGTGTGTTTAAAAAAATAATAATAATTAAATAGTGTAGAACAAGTAAACAGGGGTGACGACAGATTGGCTAGATCAGGGGTGGCCAACCCGCGGCTCCCGAGCCGCATGCGGCTCTTTGCCTGGTTTCATGCGGCTCTTACGTTCACATCGAAGTTTGTGGTTTTTTTTTATGTGCGTGTTCGCTTCGCTTGAGTTCAATACGGTATTTTCGTCAAACGCGCACCGCTCGCAAAATTTCAGAAGACGAAAAAAACCACAGTTAGGGCAGCGGTCCCCAACCTTTTTGGACCACGGACTGGTTTCATGCACCGGGTTTAAAATTAGGAGGGGCGCAATTTTTTTATTCCTCTTACCCCCCCGGTCCGCGAAATAAATGAACTGGTGTCCGGTTTTATTTCGCGTGTAGCACCCCCCCGGTGATGTGGCTCTTTGCGGTAACACAGTAAAAATTTGGCTCTTAGTCTCTGACTGGTTGGCCACCCCTGGGCTAGATTGACAGATTTCAGGGGTAGACTTCAGTCGTTCCACCAGCGAGGGATCAGGACAGAGAAGAGGCGAGACCGCGAGGGAAGGGACAGACTCTTGCACCTTCTCCGACTACGAGCCTGCCTGCCTCTCCTCTCTCTCTCTCTCTCTCTCTCTCTCTCTCTCTCTCTCTCTCTCTCTCTCTGCCAGCGAGCGAGCGGAAATCGGACTGATTCTGGTGCAAACAGCCGCTAGTGTCTCTCTCTCTCTCTCTCTCTCTCTCTCCCCCGCGTGCTATCTGCTCCTTCTGCGCTGGCCTCCTCTTCCCCCCTGAAAATGTGCAACTCCGAATCACACTGTTATCCACGTCACATTACCGTCACTTTCTGTAGCGGACGTTCACATACCAGAGTACACCCTACACTGGCTAATACGTACTAGTAAGTATATTTTCATGTTTCTAACGTAATTAAATCCAGAGCGACTTGTGATTGTAATGAAGTTTGAAAGCTCTTGCAGGAGTTGTCTATGTTCACAACTCGCTTATTTGTATAGGCTTTATGCCACGATCAACTACTGTACTTTTCTTACATCATTTACATTTTAAGCATTTAGCAGACGCTGTTATCCAGAGCGATAGAATAATTACAAGATGTAATTACAAGATGTACATTAATACATGGTAAGAACAATCATAGTTAGCGCACAAGAGATCAGTGCAGTAATACAGCGATAGACAGCTGCGTATCATACCTGTAACACTGGGAAGGAAAAGGTTAGTGTGTTTAAAAAAATAATAATAATTAAATAGTGTAGAACAAGTAAACAGGGGTGACGACAGATTGGCTAGATTGACAGATTTCAGGGGTAGACTTCAGCGGTCCTGCCCGAGTATGGAAGGTCGTTCCACCAGCGAGGGATCAGGACAGAGAAGAGGCGAGACCGCGAGGGAAGGGACAGTCAGTTTACCCGAGGAGGCGGAGCGGAGGGGTCTGGGAGGGGTGTAGGGTGCATAGGCGCCTATCCCGTGGGTGCTCCGGGGCCCGAGCACCCACGGAGAAGGCCGAGCACCCACGGGGAAAATTATGCACGGAGCCAAATTTACATTGATTTGATAATCAATGGGGGGAGGGGGGGTGCTACGCGAAAAAATAATTGCGCCCCTCGGAATACCCGGTCCGTGGTATAATATATATATAGGCTATATAAAATAATTCTACCGGCCCTACCGGCCCAAAACTAGACCGGCCCACCGGGCATCTGCCCGGTAGACTACATAGCCAGTCCAGCCCTGCTTCAGAGTCAGACTAGTGTTTAGTGCTTTCAAAATGATATATCGCAAGTTCAGGACTAAATACAAGGTATCCAGGACGTTAATTTATCATTTTATCTTGTTTCTGGTGAAAGAACTCAAGAACTCAAGATTTCACCTGCAGGTTTTTGGTAAGTGTGCAGAAAGAAGGTTTCACATATGTGTGAACGTTTTTGCATCTTGAAATGCGATATTTTTGACCCGGAATGTGAGATATCTTTGCCCAAATGCTCACTGCCTGCTGTGGTTTTTGCCGTGTCGCGGCGTGTGCGCAACATGTAGCTAATTATGTGATTAATTGATTATGTAATGTAATTTCAGATCATTCAAATTAAGATATCTCATATCTTTTTTTAGAATGCTTCAATCTGTCATTACTGAAAACTTCATGCAATTATCTTTATTTTTAAGAAGGTTATGGCCATTTATGTTATTGAATCACAGCTTTTGTTTCAAGATCATTGAAAAACAATAGAGGTCAATATGCAAATTTCCGAGTGTAAAAATTGCCACATGATGTAGAATAGTAATCTGCTAGCGAGTGGAAATTCACCCTTTTCCGTTTCTCGATGCCGATGCAGATGCCACCCACTTCACATTGCGTCCACTTCTATATAAGGAAATGGATAAAATTTGCAGTAAAAATGGATGCTGTGAAGAAGTATTACAGAGTAAAACAACCATATTGGAATAACGAACTAAATGAATTATGGCTTGACATAACTACTTCGGGTTTGCAAAGCTATTGGCTCTTTAGATGTCAGTCTAGGTCGCTGCTGCTTTTCCCCGCAGACTGTGGCAGCGCTGCAGACAGGCACGTAAATGGTTAATGTCTGTCTCTAACTGCTACAACTGATGTAAGAGTTAGAATCTTGCTCCAAATACATAAAACCGCGAAGGCGCGTGGAGATGTTACTATTTCCTGCCGTTTATCTAAATATCTGTCTTTGTTTAAATCAATCACGCGCTATTTGACCAACGTATTATTTCCACGCAGAAAATGTTTTTTCTTCCTGTCACCAGCCAGTTGTTCATAAATACACAGGTAAGACTGCTATGCACATTTTGAGTGAAAGCCGTTTGTTGATAACAGTATACTGGATTTATGAATACTTGGCTGAGCTAAACGGAAGTTTGGCGTTAATAAAATAACGAAAACGACAGAGAGCAATCTCGACTCGCGAAAATGCATTTAAGCTCAGCAGAGAAAATATTTCTTAAGTGCAAGGATCAGAGTAAGAGAAGGGATTTACTAGATGAATTTAAACGTTGTCAATTTAATTTTGACAGAAGGTTTAGGTTTTTCAAGAGACGTTTTAAGAGAGGACAAACTCTTCAGTTAGAACAATTACAGATTAGTAACCCACAGCTATTCTGGAGGGAAATAAATAAATTGGTTCCAAAAAAGAGATAATTGATTCCAATGGAGATCCTAATCGAAAATGGTGAATCGTCATTTGAGACTGACCAGATATTGAAGAAGTGGGAAACAGATAATAGTAATTTGTATGCATGTAGTAGTCTTCCTCTATTTAATGGTCAATTCGTAGATGAAATCGGTAAATTAAAATGTGAGTTTGAAAATGGGATGAGTAATACAGCATATCCCCACCATATGCTGAATAGTGACATCACACTAGAGGAGGTGCATCATCCCTAATGAGGTGCTTAAAACTCCTAATATGTTGAGTTTTTGATTATTTCACAATAAAATCAGCTGTTCCTTGAGGATTCCACTCCTAGTAGTGCATGGTAACGCAAATAATTCACCTTGGCTGGAAAGGTGCTTTCAAAAGGACTCTGGGATAAAGTTGTGGATAGGCACAAGTTAGGAGAAGGATATAAAAAGATTTCAAAGGCTTTAACTATCCCTCTGAGTACCGTTCAGAGTATTATTAAGAAGTGGAAGGCATATGGCACCACCCACACCTTGCCAAGATCGGGCCGTCCCTCCAAACTGGATGACCGAGCCAGGAAAAGATTGATCAGGAAGCTACCAAGAGGCCAATGGCAACCTTGAAGGAGTTACAAGTCTTAATGGCAGAGATTGGGCGATCTTGGGAAGATTGAACTCTTTGGACTGAAACCAAAACGGAAACCAAACACAGCACACCACCCAAAACACACCATACCTACAGTGAAGCATGGTGGTGGCAGCATTATGTTGTGGGGTGTTTCTCTTCAGCGGGGACTGGGCAATTGGTCAGGATTGAAGGGAAAATGGATGCTGCCAAGTACATCCAAATTCTTGAGGAAAACCTGCGGCCCTCTGCTAGACAGCTGAAGATGGGCAGGTGGTTCACCTTCCAGCACGACAACGACCCAAAACACACCGCCAAAAAAACAATGCAGTGGCTAAAGGACAGGAAGGTGAATGTCCTTGAGTGGCCTAGTCAGAGCCCTGACCTAAATCCGATAGAACATCTGTGGATGGACTAGAAGAGTGCAGTCCATCGCCGCTCACCACAGAATTTGACTGAATTGGAACAGTTCTGCAAGGAAGAATATGGGCGGCAGTGTTAGCATAATGGTTAAGGAACTGGGCTTGTAACGCAAAGGTTTCAGAAATTGTGCCCCCCCCCCCCCGAATATCATATATGTGTGGCGCTGCTGGCTTTTAGGTGGCTTTTGGAAGGCTTTTGACTTCCTCTTCCAGGAGCAGCCTCTTTCAGAAAGTGGTGACTTTCTCTCTGCATGGTTTCCTGAGTTCGAGATTTCCTCAGCCAGCCCCCCCTCCACCTCACTGGGAGCAGATTCATTGCAGGGTGCTGCAGGAACCTGAGAGGAAGTGTGGTGTCTATCTCCCTCCGTCTCTCTATCTCTCTGCGCTTTCGCCGCCTACACTGGTTAATATGTACTAGTAAGTATATTTTCTAATGTAATTAAATCGACTTGTGATTCTAATGAAGTTTGAAAGCTCTTGGCAGGAGTTGTCTATGTTCACAACTCGCTTATTTGTAAAGGCTTCATGCCACGATCAACTACTGTACTTTTATTACATCATTTACATTTTAAGCATTTAGCAGACGCTGTTATCCAGAGCGATAGAATAATTACAAGATGTAATTACAAGATGTGCATCTTAGTTAGCATCATAGTTAGCGCACAAGAGATCAGTGCAGTAATACAGCGATAGACAGCTGCGTATCATACCTGTAACACTGGGAAGGAAAAGGTTAGTGTGTTTTAAAAAATTATAATAATTAAACAGTGTAGAACAAGTAAACAGGGGTGACGACTGTTAGGTTCACGAAATTCAGAAGACCTTTAAAGTGAATAGAGAACACTTGCACCAAATGAGAAAACAGAACATACAACCAATATTCAACAGAGTTTATTCAACCAAATGCATTCGGGGTTCACTGCCTCCCTGCCAGGCAATGAACAAATCATTTCCGGGGAGAACACTTCTTTATACACAATAATTTAGACAAATGCTTTAGCCTCGCCCATATATCAGTCAGGAGACAGTTATGTCTCCCACCTAGAAAACTCGTACAAGTAACCTTTGTTTTGGCCGGCACACTCTGACCTTGGCTGCTAGCTCTCTGCAAAAACAGTCCTAAGAAACACACACAGCTTGCTGCCTATCTCTTTTGGCACAGCTTCACACATACTGCAAGCGTGAGACTTTTGAGAGACTCAATTTCAGAAACAGAATTTCTCTATCAATCCCTCCTTTTTATGATTTTATCCCATATAGTCATAAAACATTTAGAATCTTTTTCACATTTTGCGCGTAGCAAGTTTATTTCAATGCAGAAGCTTAAACATCTTTAAACAAGTTTTGCAAGGCCATGGCAGTATCGTCATAGTCTGGAGGATCAATTCTTTCTTAATTCCCAGAGTCAGATTGTCCTTCTTCAGACTCTAGGTTGTCATTCTCATCAGTTTCCCTCTCCTCCAGGGCCAAAGCCTGTTACGCTGGGGTACTTTGCATCATTTGGGTTATCATCATCAGTCATCAGGTCTCTTTGTTGCACTTAGATCCTTCCATAGCTTGATCTATGGTTTTACCATCCGCATCATTATCAGGTATGTAGGTACAACACGCAGTTCCAATTATGTGGCATATTCCTCCCTTGGAGGCAGTCATGAGGTCCAGGACCATACGATTTTGAATTGTCATTAATCTAAGTGCAGTTAACTCGTTTTTTTCTTTTTTTATACTTCTCGGTTGCATTCAGTGTAAAATTGATCAATGCACTCAGGCGGTAGTTTATTGTCTCTACCCTTAACATTACTTTACCCACCCCATTTGGGGAAAAATACTAAGAACCGCTTTGTTCCCTGCACTCCAAAGTTTGTGATCTTCTAGAACATTACTTCCCCATATTGCATCATGCTTATCCTCTAAGGATCTTTTTGCACGACCCTGAGATTAGCGCTTATTACCCATGTCAGTTAGCATCACATATGCACAAGTTCCATGCCACTTCTTAGGCAGAGCTATGTACACATTGTGTCCGCAAAGCCAGTACCACCCATCCACTGCCCTAGTGCCGTTTTCTGTAGGTGCTAACGTGGAACACCTTGTCTCCTTTAAGGGCGTTCGGTGATTCTATTCTTACAGTAGGAGTACACTGCCCCATCGCATTGGGATGTCTCCCCCACCGGGACTGTTCCCTTCCCTCGTACACATTTTATAAAGGTCTTATGCGGGGTATATGGTACTAGCATAATGGGCGTAATCAAATGTTGTCGTGGTTTGTAATAAACCTTGTCAATCAGTGCAATTTATTCCCGTCAGTATATTCGTAGCAGTTCACTTTGGTTGTAATTTTGTGGGTTGGGTCAAAGTATTTAAGTGTTCCTGTATGAGTTGAGAGCCCTATGGCACATGTTACAGTCCAGGACACATTTATTCCAATTCCCGGGGTTGGTCCACAGTCACCCTTGGTACTACGGATGATGCGGTAGATAACATAACATAACATAACATAAGGGGAAGACGAGAACAGGCCATTCAGCCCAACACTACTCACACTGCTTAGTTTACCCAAACACTAGAGTGTAGATGTGTGCATACGTAACAGTTGGTCTTGTTTACGCTCTGTGCTGTGCTTTTACAAATCTCTTCCCTCTTATACCGTGATTATCATCAATATGGTCAAAGACCCCACTGCCCGCCACTGGAGGTTCGCCATAGCTGTGTCTAAATCCCAGTAAGAGGGTTGTTTGCTTCACCGGTTTTGAGACAGGTGTGTTCTATATTTCACACCTCCCTTTGTAGCCGGACTTCTCCCTTCTGAGCACAACTCTTTTAGGTACCTACTCACCCTTTGTTACCTTTTTACAGTGGGACAGATGCACCCAGGTGGATCGCTCGGCAATCTTTACTGCTGTTGGAGTTGTTAGTAGCACCTGATACGGCCCTTTCCACTTTGGTTGATGCCACGCCTTGTGCCTTGGATCTTTAATCAGTACCCAGTCCCCGACCTGCAGCTTTTCTTTTGGTATTCCTGCTGTAAGAGTTTACACATTTCTTGTTTATTAGATAACATTTTATTCATATACTCTGCCAATGTGGGATTATCCTCTAATATTCTCACTTCAAATTGCGGTAGGTGATAGGCTTTTCCCATCTAGGTATTATTTCTCTACAAATAATTTTTGCCACAGTTGTGCATCAATTTTTTGAGGTAGGGTATGCTTCTACCCAACCTGAGAATGGGTCAATCATTACTAAGCAGCTCTTTTTCCCCTCACTTGGTGTGAGGTGGATGAAATCCATCATCCAAGATTCAAATAGTCAAAACATGTTAAACACCTTTTACAAAAACATTTTTTGGAGTTTGTAAATCAAACGTTGTATAACGTTTGTTTATCATATCTACCCTCCCTCCTCTTGAGACATGGCATATGCCATGACTCAACTCTGCAGCTATGGTAAACAAAGATCTTGGTAATACAGGTTTCTTTTCTTTTTTATTTTTTGAGCCCAGAGTGTTTGCAGAACATCATACAATACTTAATTATTTATCTGTAAACTAGGATGGTCATCGGAAAGAGCCAGCAGCGTGCTGTACGGTTCAAATTGCAGTTGTATATGCATACAGGCACAGTAGCAAACAATGATATTTTTACAACCTTGGATTTCTGCCTGCACTCAAGTTTACTAGAATTCCAGTCAATTTCGGTCAACTATACATGGTGCCTAAACATCTCGTTTCGTTTATTTTGCGGCATGTTCCAGAAACACTCATATTCAAAATGTCTTTTGTCAGAGGTAAGAAGAGAGCGGTGCTATAAGAGTTCGCTGGGGCTGTCTGCTCGGACGGAATAAATTCACACAGTTGTGCATGACTGGCAGTATATCAATTCCCATGTGTAATACCAATCTATCAATTGTATAGAATTCCCAAAACTATTTCCAATAGTACCTATTCAGGTGACGTGACTGACAACCCATTAGTATTCTATCACATTCAATAGTATTTTTTTGTTTCATTTTAATTGGTCTTCCCTAGCCGTTCGCTCGAAGCGAATAGCATGTTCTATTATCACTTGCAATCGGCACGTTGCCCACGTAATTACATATCTTTTAATTAACATTGTTAATGCAGGAGTGAGGCCGTTCAAGAACGCATTTTTCAGCTGTTCAGTTTCAGCATAAACCCCATCGTTATTATTTGCAGGTGGTTCAAGACCACTGTTAGCATTAAACACTTTTTTAAGACGGGTTAGGTACGCCATTATCCTTTCGTTTTTATTTTGCACACAGTCCAAAATTTTTACGTACACTTTTATTCACTCATACTCAGGCGCAATTGCATTCATGTCACATTCATTTTTTATTCACTCATGTCATATAAACACTTGACTTTAGTTTCTTTTGTAAATTCTCCCCAGGTAAATCCCAGAGGCAATTGTTCACAAACACTTATAATAATAAATTATTTGTCAAACCTCAAACCTCCCCCTAAGAAGTTCCACGCGTAACCCTTACACTTTAATAGAAAACAGTTCCTCACGTGTGCCGTTTTCGGCGCGTTAGGCTCCAACCGAACACTAATTAGAGACACCTCAGGGACTTGAACCCCCTCCCGGAGACCGGGAGTGTCACCACCCAATCAGGCATACAACCCCCGCCACAAAAACGTTCACGTTTCCCCCTTTTTTTTTTTTTTTTCATTAAGCTTGCCACATTGCTGGACCTGCAACTTCCCATCAAGCTTTTCTTTTCACATGCTCAACCCAATCTCCTGCCCCCGTAAACCTCAATTCCATTTCCCTTAAATCCTGAGGCAGGTAAACTTAACCATCACTTTCTTTACACCCACAACAACAACAACAACCACCGTTGCTCTTACACTTTCCCATGGTCACACCCAGGGCTGGACTGGCTATATAGTCTACCGGGCAAATGCCCGGTGGGCCGGTCTAGTTTTGGGCCGGTAGGGGCCTCGGTAGGGCCGGTAGAATCATTTTATATATATTATATAAACGAACTGGTCTCAGCTTCTTTTCGCGCAGCACCCCCGCCCCGTCGACAGATTTATTCGCGCAGCACCCCCCGGTCGACAGAAAATGCGGCGCTCGCACCGGGTGCCGGGCCGGTCTGAGCGCGAAATGGCAGGGCCGATTTTTTCTCCCAGTCCAGCCCTGGTCACACCTATGTTCTGTCACTCTCCTTTATGTCAAGTCTCTAGGTTCAATATCACACTTTTATCTTAAATAGAATTCGGAAAAATCCCGTCACTCACCGCGCTTTCAGAGGAACGTTGCGCTGTCTGGCCTCGCTAATTATCCAAGGATCCTGCCCGATCCGGACCGAGGACTTTCTCAAAAACTTGTCTCTCAGACAAGCCCCGTGCCTGTTCAGACCTCACGCCCTTCCTCTGCGCCCGTGCGGTGAGATATTGGGATCCCGGAACGAGCCCCCAATTGTTAGGTTCACGAAATTCAGAAGACCTTTAAAGTGAATAGAGAACACTTGCACCAAATGAGAAAACAGAACATACAACCAATATTCAACAGAGTTTGTTCAACCAAATGCATTCGGGGTTCACTGCCTCCCTGCCAGGCAATGAACAAATCATTTCCGGGAGAACACTTCTTTATACACAATAATTTAGACAAATGCTTTAGCCTCGCCCATATATCAGTCAGGAGACAGTTATGTCTCCCACCTAGAAACTCGTACAAGTAACCTTTGTTTTGGCCGGCACACTCTGACCTTGGCTGCTAGCTCTCTGCAAAAACAGTCCTAAGAAACACACACAGCTTGCTGCCTATCTCTTTTGGCACAGCTTCACACATACTGCAAGCGTGAGACTTTTTGAGAGACTCAATTTCAGAAACAGAATTTCTCTATCACGACAGATTGACAGATTTCAGGGGTAGTGGAGTCTGAAGAGGTGGGTTTTGAGTCTCTTGCGGAAGATCGCAAGTGATTCAGCGGTCCTGCCCGAGTATGGAAGGTCGTTCGGGATCGGGACAGAGAAGAGGCGAGACCGCGAGGAGCGGCTGCCAGGTGCCCGGAGGGAAGGGACAGTCAGTTTACCAGAGGAGGCGGAGGCGGAGGGGTTTTGGGCGGGGTGTAGGGAGTGATGAGTGACTGGAGGTAAGGGGAGCAGTTCCTCTGGCCGCTTGAAAGGCAAGCACCAGTGATTTGAATCTGATGCGTGCTGCGATGGGGAGCCAGTGCAGAGAGGAGAGTAGAGGGGTGACATGACGTCAGGTGGTGGCTACCACAAGTTTTTGCCTGCTGTCTTTTTGTGCCTTTGCCCCGCGGAGCAGACTTCGGTCTTGACTCTTGCACCTTCTCCGACTACGAGCCTGCCTGCCGCTCTCTCTCTCTCTCTCTCTCTCTCTCTCTCTCTCTCTCTCTCTCTCTCTCTCTCTCTCTCTCTCTCTCTCTCTCTCTCTCTCTCTCTCTCTGCTGGCGGAAATCGGACTGATTCAACAGTAAACATTAAAGAGAGTTTGGAGAATTTTATAATACAATCCCTCTTGCCAAATTGAATCAAATGCTTTTTTAAATCAATAAAGCATGCAAAAAGATTTATTTCGGTTTTTTGGTGTACGTGTTGATCAATTAGGTGTGTAGGGTGTAAACATGATCAGTAGTGCGGTGATTTGGTAGAAAGCCAATTTGTCCTTTACTCAAGACATTGTGTTCGATAAGGAAGGCTAGCATTCGGGCATTGATAATGCTGCAGAAAACCTTCCCCAGACTACTGTTCACACAGATGCCTCGGTAGTTGTTGGGGTCCAATTTGTCTCCACTCTTGTGTATTGGGAAATAAGCCCCTGACTCCAAATCTCAGAGAAAGCAGCCAGCTTGGAGAACAAGATTGAACAGTTTAAGCAGGGCCTGCTGCAGCTCAGGGTGCTGTGTTTAAGCATCTCTGTCCTGATACTGTCAGGGCCACATGCTTTTCAGATTTTTAGTTTTTTATGTTGTCTTCTAATTCTTTCATTTGTAATTTGGTAATCAAGAGGATTCTGATTGTTCTTGATAGTTGCTTCAAGGATTCTCAATTTTTCTTGAATTTGTTTCTGCTCAGAATTTACTGTAAGGCCAAATGTTTATTATTCTTTTTGCTTAAGCTGTTCCATCTCTCCCAGAATTGGTTTTGGTCAATTGAGTCTTCAATTTCTTTTAGTTTTTGATTGTAGTGTTCTCGTTTTTTCTGTTTTAGTGTCTGCTTGTATTCTCTCAGTGTTTCAACATAATTTTGACGCAGGTCTATGTTTTTGTTGTTGATGGTGTTTTGGTTGGAAAAGTTTCTTAATTTTTTCCTGACATTTCTGCAGTCCTCATCAAACCACTCTTCCTTTTTGGCTTCTGTTTAATTGTAGAGCTGTTTTTAATGAGACCTGCTTCATTGGCTGATTTATGACAAATGTTATTAATATTTGTTACAGCCATATTTGTGCCTAATTGATTTGGTTGAAACTCTTCTGATAGAAAGGTGTTAATAAGATTAGTAATTTCAGGTGAACTGATTATATTTTAGAATTTGACCTCACTGTCAGGAGCCCATCTGTATGATGTATTTAGTCTGAACAGTTTGCAGGGCTCAGATTCATTTTTTTTCTGCTGTCCAATTCTTTTTAAATACACATTTATCTGACAGTGGTCTGTTAGTGGTGTCTGTGGTCTGACGGTGAATGCACTAATGAAGGAGGGGTCTATGTCAGTAATTGCATAGTCGACTACACTAGTCCCAAGAGCTGAACAATCACGTGAACCTCCTAAAGAGTCCCCTCTGATCCTACCATTAAGCATGTACAGACCTAAGGATCGGCAGAGATGTACTAACTCTTTCCCAGTTTTGTTGACGACACGGTCAGGATTGTTCCTTTGGGTAGTGGTGGGGGTGAAGTATAGTGAGGACTGTCTGAAGATGTGGCTATTGCCAGCAGAATCCACTATATCCGGCTCACATCCAGTTCTAGCATTCAAATCTCCAATCAATAAAACATGACCCTGGGCCTGGTAATGTCCGATCTCTAAATGGAGATTTTCAAAAAAGTTGTCATTATAATAGGGTGATTCCAGAGGGGAGTGTAGGCTGCACATATATATAATTCGTCGTCACACTGGATGGTGTCTTTATTTAATTTAAGCCAGATATGAGTTGGTGCTTTTTTGATTTGCTGTAATTGGGTTGACAGGTCCTCTCTATACCACACAATAACTCCACCTGAATCTCTGCCGTGTCTTACGTTTTTCTGTTTGAGGGATGGTAGTAAAATTTCTTCATAGCCTGGGGGGCAGTGAGTGTCTGTGTCATGTCGACACCATGTCTCTAACAATATTATTATGTCATGAGTTGAGATACATGAGATAAACTCAGGGTTTGTGCTCTTCTGTCCAAAAACCGAAGAATACAAACCCTGAATGTTCCATGAACTAATAGAAAGAGATTTCATTAATATTTCATTACATAGATTTCTGTACAATGACAAGTAGGACAGTGTGATTAAATTTACATATTATTTACAATTATTATTATTATTATTTATTTATTATTTTTGGAAGCAACACAATTAGGAGCAGGCAGTATAGGCCATTTCCCCCTTTTTTTTTTTTTTTTTTCAATAATCTTACAGATGAGGTGTAGTAACTGCCTCAACTCTCCAATATCTGGATTTCCTGAGACTACCTGTGCATAGGTAAGATGCCTCTCAGGGGATAGCATGGCTTGAGCTGTGATGTGCTCCTGTGTAGTGTGCATTGCCAGCCATGTTGTCTTGAGACCTGGCATCAGTGTCTGGCTGGGCTCTACTAGGCGGGGCTCCACTGGACGGGGATCCGCTGGGCCGGGCCCTACTGGGTGGGGTTCTGGTAGGCTGGGCTCTCCTCTCTCTTCGCTGGTGGGCGTGTGCCGTCTTGCCTCGTGGGGTTGTGGTGGTCCTCTGATGAGATGTGGAGCTGAAGGTTCTCCGTTGGCTGTTGCTCCTCTCAGGTCCTCTGCGAATATCCAGACGCTGTCCCGGACCAGGTGGACATGATCGTGTAGGTGCTCGTGTGTCAGAGTGGGGTGGTGGGCAATGTTCACGTTGGTCAGCATCGCACAGTCGGTGGTGATCTTCCTGTTGATTTTGTTGATCAGGTCACAGGGGAAGTCTGTCCGTGGCAGTAGTGTGGAGATGGTGATATTGGCCCTGGGAAACTCTCTGTGTGCTTTTCTAGCCACCTTAACCACTGCTTCTGCTACCTTCTCTCCTTGTAGCGCAGGTCGTTTGTGCCTGTGTGTATTATGATGTTGTCAGGGTCACCTAGGTGAGTGTGACAGAGGAGCTGTAGCGCTTTGTCAGTGTGGTGGCACCAGAACTTACCAACACTGTGTCTGGGGAACAGCTCTCTGTGGTTGAGGAATTTACCGTTAGAGTCCATGAGGATGGCAGTTTTTCGGGGCTTTCGGCATTGCTGTAGTCTCTGTTCCTCTGCAACAGGCTGTGCGCAGGGGGAGGGGAGGGCCTGTGTGCGGCTGGAGGAGCAGTGCTGTCCTGTGGAGGGTGGGGGGCTGGGGTCCACACTGGAGTCAGGCTGATGTGTGGCTCTGCCTGGCTGCTGGTCTCAGTCTGTGAGCCTGTGTCTGTGGTCTGGCTGTGGGGGGCTGCTCTGCTGCTGTCATGCACAGCAGTTGCTCTCTGAGATTGAGGATGTGTGTGTCCCTCTGATCCACCTCCTCTCTCATTTTATATAGTTCATCTCTTTTTTTATTTTTTTTTATTTTTTGTTTCTGATTTTATCCCATTTTTCTCCCAATTTGGTAGCCAATTAGACCCGCTATTTTTACGTCAATCTCCCCCTAGTAATGTGAGTTCGCTGCCGTAGTCCTGCGACCGGTAGTGACGAAGCGAAGTGACGCCTCTTACGAGACGGCACCCGCAGGCCGTCGACCGTAACCCGGTACTACAGGGCCACTCATAGCGAACGTCACGTCGGCTCCCCTCCCCCTCCTGGGGCGGACAGCCAATCGCCGCTCCCTGGTGGCACTCCCGGCCAGAGCCGACACTTGGCGAGACGGTATATAGTTCATCTCTGAGAGTCTTATTTGCTTTATGAAGCTCACTCACATTCTCTCCTAACCGTGCGATTGTAGCTCTGGTTTCCTCTTTGAACAGACTCATGTCATCTCTCAGTTGTTTAACGGCATCAGTCTCTGGGAGTTTGTTCTCCTTGAGTTCAATTATCTTCACCTCTAGAAGGGAGAGACACTCCTGGATGCGCTGTATATGTTTGCCGTTTAAATGTGGCTTTTACATTTTTGCACATGCGCAGATGTCACTCTGGATAAGAGCGTCTGCTAAATGCTTAAAATGTAAGATGTAAATGTAAATTGGAAGAGGTTAAGGGTTTACATGTATTTTTTATTCTCTTACAGGTTTTACAGTTGTAAAGAATGAACAATCAAAACGAACGTCTCAAAAGACCAAGATGGGTCTCTGCTGTAAACATGCTTCTTTGTGCACTAGGTAATTTACATTTGAAACTTTCCACTGTTCTTTGCTTGGAGCCCACTCATTTTATATACAATAATATGGAAACTTGTCAAATAAATGTTAACTTTATGCATGCTATTCCGGCTCATTCTCAAGTGATCAGCAATCAGTCACCAAAAAGTACTACTAATTTATTACATTAATTACACTAATCTAAGAATAAATTGGCATTGTAGAGGGTGAGAAATGGAGACAGTGCTCATTGGAGAAAACATACCTTCAGGGAGAGAGAACTGTATTTGAAATGTTAGTAAGAGGTCATGTGGGAAAGGAATTAAGCACACACTGTTAGTATTTTCATTCTAAATAAAGTTAGTATTTGGAATTTGAATGTTAATTGATTTTGTTGGTGTGCAGGATACAAGGTGTTCCTTGTACTGTCCTCGCAACAGCAAGAATCATTTAAGGGTATCTCTAGCAATGTGCAACAGCGTTTTCTGAGTGAGGGGGGTTAATTAGCGGTAATATTTTGTGCTATTATTTCATATTGAATTTAATTGCAAATAGCATCATTATTTTAAACCATATTGCACATCCAGTTAAAGCCAATTGGCCCCGCTGCAGTGTGGCATGTTCTGCAATCAAATCCTGACTATGCCAGTGCCCACGGGGCAACACGCATTTGACTATAGTGTCTCCCAGTGAGGGCCAGTTTCAGTCCCACTTCCAGTTTCAGGGTTCCTCCCACCTCAACAGGCAAGAGCAACTCTTCTGTTACAGTGACAATAACCCCCATCTTGTGAATAACTCCCTATGTGTTACAGTGTGCCAGTGTGGGAGGACTGAGGGGATTGCAGTGGCAGCTGCTGGTTCCACCACCAACGTGACAGTGGGGCAGAGCGTCCTGTTTCCTCTCTCACATGAGGGAGACCAAACTGCCATAATTGAGCTGACTTTTAAATCCATCAATGTAGTTTCCTGGTTCTCTAAATATAAAACACATGAATCACATAGCTTATATGAACATCGCATTGACATTCAAGAGGACGTCTCAATACGTATGAATAATGTACAGCTCTCTGACTCTGGCCTTTATCAGATTAGAACATACTATAGACTTCGCTTGAAACCCCCAAAGGTCTCAGGATTTCACCTGCAGGTTTTTGGTAAGTGTGCAGAAAGGTTTTGCATATGTGTGAACATTTTTGCATCTGGACAGTATGTTGTTCAGTGTAGTGAATACTGAATTTAATTGTGATGGAAAGTGCATGATATTTTATTATAGATTACTAGAATAGTTGAGAAAGCAAATATACTTTAAAATCCATATATATATATATATATATATACTTTCATACTTCTAAAAAAAGATAATACTCTATTAATCTGAATGTTCTCAACCCTCTTAGGAGGTTTTTGGTATGCAGTATAATTATTACTAAATATATAGATTTTGAAATTCAAATGGTTATAATGTTAGCTCTAAGCGTATATTTAAATATACGTTTCTAGAATATCAGCATGTAAATAAATGGAGTCGGCATGTAATTAAATTGACTCTGATTTCCTATAGAACGCGTCTCTAAACCCAACATCACAGCTGAGTGTCGGAGGAATAACATCAGTCTGAGCTGCTCCAGCATTCGGGGGAATGAAGTGACGTACTGCTGGGAAACTCTGCCCCCTAGTGTCAACGACAGCTGTTTGCACCTGGGTCAAACGATGGAGATATACCCTCTCCCTCCATCTGAGTCCACAACATACACGTGCACAGCCAAGAATCCTGTCAGCAGAGCCACCAGTGACCCTATTGACCTGGGAGTCTGCTCCATCCAGCAGCCACGAGGTGAAGTAAATATGGGCAACTGCCCCCCCCCCCATTCTCAATGGCCCAGACTTGCATGCACATTCTTGAATATTCATGCAGTTGACCCCTTTTTAGCACTCTACAATCTGCTAGCCAAGCTACCACACCTGCTGTTTCAGAGGCTTGCACTGCTAGGGCAGCTGAAACAAGTAGATCACTGGCACCCATTTGAGCAGAAGAGTCACTCGTGATTTGAGGCAGGTAATGCCCTACGGAGTGAAACCCTCCCTCTAATGGCGATTCTATGGTCAATTATGGCCATCACCCATGGGACCTCTATTGGTCAAAGCAAAACCCGAACCTGAAAAATTTAGGATACAAAATATGAATAACATCACATGACATTTCATCCAATCATAAATAAGTTATTTGTCTTATCACAAATAAGTTGTAAATCTGAAGAATTCATTCTTATTTATTCTCTGATGAATGACAAAAATATCACCAAAATATACCCTACTGAAGAAATAATGGTTTATGGAAAATATAATCACAAAACCTTTAATACTGAAGCAATTGATATGATATGAACTGTGATTACAGACTTTTACATTTTCTTTCAGGTGCTAGATGGGTTCCAGCTCTGTGTGTCTTATTCCTCATCGGAGTGTTGATATTCCTCTACAAGAGGAACCACTAAGATGAAAGTGAAACAGTTATTCATGTAATTGCAATCTTCATTGGGATCCCTGATCCTATTGTTTATTTTTTAAATTATTATTATTAAAAATGATCACTTGCTTCCTGTGATTGTTTTGTTTTTTCCCCCTACTTTCGTGTGGGTGTGGGTGTGGGTGTGGGTGTGGGTGGGTGTGTGTGCGGTCTTAGAAAAACAGAGAGCAGGGTCGGGGTGGAGGTGAGGTGTGAAGGGAGGGGGGTTCCATGGCTTCTCACACCAAACGCTGCTTCGCCTTCAAGCGGGTTCGAGTGTTAGCTTGCCCATTCACATTCACCGATCGTTGTCTCTACTTCAGTGGTAGCTACTAGACTCTTGACCTCGTCCTAATCGTGATTTCACCTCCGTGTTTATTTATTTATTCGTGAGTTTTATGTATTTCGTTTATTTCCTTGTGTTTGGGTTTACTTCTCGCCTGCCTGTTTTGTTCGTCTATTCGTTTGTCATCCTGCTTGCCTGCCCACGGACCAGCCCACCCGCTCCTCTGCTTGTCTGCTGTCTTGCCTGCCTGCCCGCTTGGTCTGCCCTCATCATTGCTTCCCCTACCCCAGTCTATGTAAATAATAAATACCTAATTCACCTTATCCTCTGTGTCAGTGTAACTGTGGCTGGTTCTGCACGCAGCGAGTTTCGGACTGAGTATCTCTGACGCGACAAGAGAGCAGGGCTGGACTGGGAGAAAAAATCGGCCCTGCCATTTTGCGCTCAGACCGGCCCGGCACCCGGTGCGAGCGCCGCATTTTCTGTCGACCGGGGGTGCTGCGCGAATAAATCTGTCGACGGGGCGGGGGTGCTGCGCGAAAAGAAGCTGAGACCAGTTCGTTTATATAATATATATAAAATGATTCTACCGGCCCTACCGAGGCCCTACCGGCCCAAAACTAGACCGGCCCACCGGGCATTTGCCCGGTAGACTATATAGCCAGTCCAGCCCTGCAAGAGAGCGATTAAGCTCGCCGAGCTAAAGACTCAAGTCCCTAAAACTCCGGTAACTAATCGCACTCTTATCCACGTCACTCTGCAGCGGGCACTCACGTACCAGAGCCCACCCGCTACATCAGTGTCTGCGTTTGGGTCCAGCCTGTGTATCAGTCGTAACAGTTGGGACAATACAACTACTCGTAGCTTGTATGACAGCCTAAAAACAAAAAAACTCGAAGCATTTTATTCATAAAAATCGTAGTACTTTAGCCTATTTATCTCAGCAAACGGAGAGGCGACTAAACGGCAGGTCGCCAGTACAGTACGGTACTTTACAGTTACAGTAGACGGCTAGATCGCTAACGAAATAGGCAGAAAAAGTTAAATCAAATACTAGGTACTTTGATCCACATTGCCAACAAAGATAACTTGACATAATAATTATTTTATCGGCAATAATTAATTATCTTACCTTAAATCTCAAATTACCCTCCGTAAATGCAATGACGAACTGAACGCAAGTCGTCTCGCTTGAATCGTGGCGATAAGTGGGAGGGGAAAACCTCCTCCGTGCTTTCGGCGCCGATTCAAATTTGCAACTCTGAATCACACTGTTATCCACATCACATTACCGTCACTTTCTGTAGCGGACGCTCACGTACCAGAGTGCATCCGCTACACTGGCTAATATGTAGGCTACTAGTAAGTATATTTTCATGTTTCTAATGTAGCCTAATTAAATCCAGAGCGACTTGTGATTCTAATGAAGTTTGAAAGCTCTTGGCAGGAGTTGTCTATGTTCACAACTCGCTTATTTGTACAGTAGGTAGCCTATGTTACAATTCCCGTGCGCAGCGGCGGTCTAGATGTGCCTGTGTCCCTGTGCGAGCGATTACGAGAGACTATGGCCGTACCCCAAAAATGCAGGCTTTTCAAGGGCTGTCGGTTTTTTTTTTCCACCATATGTCTGCGATATAACGTAGTTGAAAACTCGATCCTCTATCTTGTTTCCGAAATTTGATTAAACATTGCTCGGTTTGGTCATACGCTACACCACGTCAGACCAGAGTTTCCGTTAGAAAAAATTGGTGC
Source organism: Aldrovandia affinis (assembly GCA_029706075.1). Taxonomy (NCBI): domain Eukaryota; kingdom Metazoa; phylum Chordata; class Actinopteri; order Notacanthiformes; family Halosauridae; genus Aldrovandia; species Aldrovandia affinis. The sequence continues at coordinate 272,500 of JAINUG010000354.1, read as the reverse complement.
CGGTCCACGTGTCCTGGAAGATTTCAATGTCCCGGACAAATCGGAGAAATTCCGGTCAAATATTATCTGTGTTTATTGAGCTTAAAAACAATTGATAGGCAGGCTATATAAAGAATGACATCATCAAGGCATGTCGATTTATAATATTTTTATTGAAAAGTAGGCTACTTTTGCTTATACATTATATTCCAAATAAAATAAGTCCCGTCAATAGACTCACGTGCATAACGCTATTTTAAAAATAAATAAATAAATATTACGCTAGCCTACGTTCGTTGGGGCAACACGTAAACACAAAGAATTTCCTTCAGCTTTAGGCCTACATATTCTCATATAAAATAAAACAGAATAAAAACTATTTGCAAACAAACAAAAAGTTAGCCTACATGTAGGCCTATCTGGCTTATAACATTTTAATTACGACGTGCTGCTGCCGACTTGAAATCAAATAATTTCCGTTCGCCTCCAGACCTTTTCTCAGATAAAATAAAATGGAATAAAAACTATTTGAAAACAAACAATAAAATAACCTATTGCTGGCTCATATGATTTGACTTCTTACGCTTTTTCGCAGCAGTGAAGCGTGCAGCTGCCCACTTAAAATCAAAGGTGCCAAGTGTCTCTCCACAGCTTGCAATGCGCATAAACCTTGCGACTTGTCCTCCCCAAGGCGACTTCGCTGCGCTGTTTTGATTCGGTTCTGCAGAGAGAACCCTCTCTGCTGGCACACTGGAGACGGGGATCAAGCAGGCTACCTTGGCCAGTTTGGCCCACTAGGGATAGATTTCGCTGATGGTGGTTAGGCAGGCTACGGCATTCAATCCGAGCGCGCGCTTTATCAGAGTGACGCAATAATGAAACAAATGTAACGATTATTTTGTTCATCGCATAGGCTAGCCTATAGCCTACACATTCATTAAAAAAATGAAGATTCATTTTTAATAGAAGGATATGTGGAAATTAAATTTTAGCCTGTTTTAATACAATTCAAATTGTGCTTAGAGGGAATTATTTTCACCGGACATTATGACCGGAGAGATTTAAATATGTCGGACTTCAACAGATTTTCCCGGTCAAAAACCGGCAATTACCGGATAACGGAAACTCTGCGTCAGACACGTGTTCAGTGCTTTCAAAATGATATATCGCAAGTTCAGGACTAAATAAAAGGTATCCAGGACGTTAATTTAACATTTTATCTTGTTTCTGGTGAAATAACTCAAGAACTCAAGATTTCACCTGCAGGTAAGTGTGCAGAAAGAAGGTTTGCATCTGCGAAATGCGATATTTTTGACCCGGAATGTGAGATATCTGCCCAAATGCTCACTGCCTGCCGTGGTTTTTGCTGTGTCACGGCGTGTGCGCAACATGTAGCTAATTATGTGATTAATTGATTATGTAATGTAATTTCAGATAAAAGGTGGCACGGTGGTGCAGTGGATAGCACTGTCGCCGCACAGCAAGAAGGTTTCGGGTTCGAATCCAGGCCGGGGGCCTTTCTGTGCGGAGTTTGCATGTTCTCCCCGTGTCCGCGTGGGTTTCCTCCGGGTACTCCGGTTTCCTCCCACAGTCCAAAGACATGCACGTTAGGCTAATTGGAGAGTCTAAATTGCCCGTAGGTATGAGTGTGTGAGTGAATGGTGTGTGTGCCCTGCGATGGATTGGCGACCTGTCCAGGGTGTATTCCTGCCTCTCGCCCGGAACGCATGCTGGGATAGGCTCCAGCCCCCCCCGCGACCCTGACCAGGAATAAGCGGCTTAGATAATGGATGGATGGATGGATGGATGGATGGATGGAATTTCAGATAATTCAAGATATATCATATCTTTTTTTAGAATGCTTCAATCTGTCATTACTGAAAACTTCATGCAATTATCTTTATTTTTAAGAAAGTTATGGGCATTTATGTTATTGAATCACAGCTTTTGTTTCAAGATCATTGAAAAACAATAGGGGTCAATATGCAAATATCCTCGTGTAAAAATTGCCATAACTTCCTTAAAACTTAAGATATGAGAGTGAATAAGGTAGCCTATCAAATTAAAGGTATTTTCATTTTCAGATTTATAACATCTCAACATTGTGTATTAAGAGGACCAGACCGGTATCACGGGCTCCCGTTTCAGTTTTCATCTTGAATCCGTTTTCTGCTCGTGCGCTCGTCATTGGCTGGCAATCACTCGCGCCATCCGGGGACTAAACGGAGGGGTGAATGGGGCTCGGGCTGGGGCTGGGACAGGGGCACGGGAGGACCGTGCACCCTCAAGCGGGACAGACGGAGAAAGGAGCCGGGGCTTTATACAAGCGAGTACTCCAATGTACCTCTGTCCCGCTGTCAGCTACTCTGGTTTGATGAGATTTTTGCATGGTTTACCGAGTTCGAGACTGCCTTCTCCCTCGGTACGGTACTTTGGTTATTGGCTGGATTTTTTCGTAATCGGACTTTGCTTTTGTTTGACTACGTCTCCTGAACATTCCTCTAATAAAGCCCTTGCGGGTCTTTACTTCACGTCATTGTTTCTGAGTCGTGCATTTCGGGTCCTACCCTCACGCACCCGTCTCAATGGTATGATCAATCGTTCACATGCACACAATAATCCGATAACTGGAAATACTGGTAATGGCAAAAAAATAACTGACGCGTTTACATGCACTTTAGTAATGCGATAATCTGAAAATAACTGGTTTACATGATTCAGTCAATTAGTTGGATTTCCTTCCAGGTACATGATGTAAAACTCAAACGTCCTATTATTTTTGGTAACTAACATTTGCTGTTTGAGTTAGCCTTAACTAGCTAGTTAGCTAGGGGACGTGTCAGGGGCGTCGTTTTGGTATGGCAAGGTATGGCACTCGCCATACCTTGGCTTCTAGCCACATTTTTAATTTTAAATCAATCTGAAATAGCCTACGTTTCACATGATACAATCACATCATTTTATGTGATTTTATCCGCTCCACAAAGGTAACTCAAAAACCTTGTCCGTTATTCTCATTCATTCAGGTGGGTTAAACAAACTGTATAAACGCCATAATACTGTTAATTAAAATGTAACATATTCATGAACAAGTCCATGTCATGTTGTGCGATACGAACACGTTCTATGTGTTATTTTAGTGAAAAACCGGACTTGACGTCACCCGCGATTGTGAAGCTAACAAGCTAGCTAGCTAACGTGCCTTACGCTGATGAGGTCCTGTAGCGCTTATCACTAGCCTACATTTCACTAAAAAAAGATTTGTATAACACTATATCATTATGATCCACCGGAATTAAAAAATAGGTTTACTAGTTACATACTGTAGTTGTCTCCTTTGTTTATTAATGTTACCTAAATATATAAGTAAATTGTACAGAAACAACTCACCAAAATTGACTATTGCACAACTGATTTGACCAAAAAATGTCACCATGCCATACCTTGGCTTTTGCTGAAATGACGCTACTGGGACGTGTTAGCTACAATGACTACTTACATCAGTAACAGACAAAGTGATGACATGTACAAAATGTAACAGATTTAAGCGCGTTCTTGTACTCTCGTGAGTACATTCTTTTTTTAGCACACTTGGGACGTGTTCTTACAAGTAGCTACACAAGGTCATTTTCGCAGACACCTTAAATATGTCTCCATTTATATATTTTCTCCAATCTAGGAGTTGAAGAATGTTCATATTTTTCATTTCGTTGAGTAGCTATTACGTTTGTTTCGGCTTCACTCCAACAGTGAAAGCTCCCGATGTTTGCCGTTTAAATGCGGTTTTTACATTTTTGCATATGCGCAGATGTCGCTCTGGATAAGAGCGTCTGCTAAATGCTTAAAATGTAAGATGTAAATGTAAATTGGAAGAGGTTAAGTGTTTACATGTATTTTTTATTCTCTTACAGCATGGTTTTACAGTTATAAAGAATGAACAATCAAAACGAACCTCTCAAAAGACCAAGATGGGTCTCTGCTGTAAACATGCTTCTTTGTGCACTAGGTAATTTACATTTGAAACTTTCCACTGGTCTTTGCTTGGAGCCCACTCATTTTATATACAATAATATGGAAACTTGTCAACTTGGAAACTTCATCTGAATGTTCTCAATGTTCCCTTTTTTGGGGGGGGGTTTATGCAGTATAATTATGACTAAATATACATATTTTGACATTCAAATAGTCATAATGTTAGCACACATTTGACTATAGTGACTCCCAGTGAGAGCCAGTTTCAGTCCCAGTTACAGTTTCAGGGTTCCACCTCAACAGGCAAGCGCAACTCTTCTGTTACAGTGACAATAACCCCCATCTTGTGAATAACCCCCTATGTGTTACAGCGTGCCTGTGTGGGAGGACTGAGGGGATTACAGTGGCAGCTGCTGGTTCCACCACCAACGTGACAGTGGGGCAGAGCGTCCTGTTTCCTCTCTCACATGAGGGAGACCAAACTGCCATAATTGAGCTGACTTTTAAATCCATCGTTGTAGTTTCCTGGTTCTCTAAATATAAAACACATGAATTACATAGCTTATATGAAGATCGCATTGACATTCAAGAGGACGGCTCAATACGTATGAATAATGTACAGCTCTCTGACTCTGGCCTCTATCACATTAAAACAAACTATATGTCAGTCTTAAAACCCCCAAAGGTCTCAAGATGTCACATGCAGGTTTTTGGTAAGTGTGCAGAAAGAAGGTTTTGGATATGTGTGTCATGGTTGTTTCCCTGACTTACCACCTGAGGGCGGTGTTGCGCCTTTCTCCTTGTGGGAGGGCCTGAATAAATCAATCACCATTTCCTCCCTATTTAAACCCCAGCTGTTTTTCGGTTCTTTGCGAAATCGTAAGCCTTCATTACGATTTAGCCGGTAAGGTGGTAGCGTCTTTCTAAAGATACTACTATTGCACGTTCTTTAGAATCTAGAATACTCATTAGCAAATGTAGGATTCTTTTATGTTACCTGATTTAGGAAACTCACTCGCTCCTCTGAGTTGGTTGGTGTTCCGGTTTACACAGTCTGTGACTGTGTTTTCGGGTTTCAGTTCTATGCTGGTTATTTGGCTCTTCTAGCCGTTTATCTTTTCATTCAGACACCCGGTGTCGGTGGGTCAGTTATTCGTTTTGTTTGTGTCGTTGTGGCACTTAAATCACCCGTTGGGTGATCTTTTCTGTTTTCCCCTTTTTGTTATTGTTTTTCCTATTCTCTGTTATTCAGAGTTAGTGGTTAGGTTGTTGACTTACAGCTTAACTTATCGATACCTTCGGGGTTCTGCGATTGGCTCCAACCACTTAACCCATCATAACAATGTGTGAATGTTTTTGCATCTGCACAGTATGTTATTCAGTGTAGTGCAGTGGTTCTCAAACTATGGGGTCGCCCAAAAATTTAAAATTTTAATTATTTATTACTTTTTTTTAACCATAAGCATTTCTTTAATGAAAAACAAATTGCCAGTTTTTTCGTAAAATCTGTTTTTTCTGACCGATTATTTTAAATCTACCGACATGCATGAGTTTAATCCAACACATGCGTTGTTACTGCACTACCCCATTGCATGTGTAGTGCGCCAATACAGCAGTTACGAAAATGGACAAGTTTGTTGTCAGGAGTGGTGCTGGAGGTGAGTCAAATTCTAGCAAAAGACCAGCAGAAAATTACAACAATACAAATAAAACAAAAAGGAATAAAATAAGTTATGACCCGAAATTCCTCACCTATGGCTTTACATGGACAGGACATGAGGAGGGACCCAAGACCACAATGTGTCGTGTGTGGGGAAGTTCTAGCTAACGAGAGCTTTAAGCCATGTAAAATGCAACGCCACTTGCATACTAAACACAGCGCATTACAAGCAAAGCCGCTAGATTTCTTTCAGAGGAAACAAAACGTTTTCGGCATTGACTTTAATTAAAAATAAACATAGATCGCGTCTGAGAGTTGAAGGGGATCTCCGCCTCTTTCTCAGCCCAGCGCAGCCACGCATCGATGAACTGTGTTCAACACTCCCAAGCACATCCATCCCATTAAGTAGGCTAAGCAGTCCGTTTTATTTTTCATAAAGATATAGCTTGTGAATGTACTGTATTTGCTACTATTAAGCCTGTTTTATTTGTTTTTCATACAGATATAGCCTGTGAATGCATTTGCTACTATTTTGGAAATAGACCACCAATATATGTTTCTGGACTAAAGTTTTTCAGCGTTGTAATTGCACTATAATTTATGTATGGGGTCGCGATTTCTTCCCAACCATGAAATGGGGTCGTGGATTAAAAAAGTTAGAGAAACCCTGGTGTAGTGAATACTGAATTTAATTGTGATGGAAGGTGCATGATATTTTATTATAGATTACTAGAATAGTTGAGAAAGCAAATATACTTTAAAATCCATATATATATATACTTTCATACTTTTTAAATCTACAGTGGGAAAAGATAATACTCTATTAATCTGAATGTTCTCAACCCTCTTAGGAGGTTTTTGGTATGCAGTATAATTATTACTAAATATATATATTTTGAAATTCAAATGGTTATAATGTTAGCTCTAACCGTATATTTAAATATAAGTTTCTAGAATATCAGCATGTAAATAAATGGAGTCAGCATGTAATTAAATTGACTCTGATTTCCTATAGAACGCGTCTCTAAACCCAACATCACACCTGAGTGTCGGAGGAATAACATCAGTCTGAGCTGCTCCAGCATTCGGGGGAATGAAGTGACGTACTGCTGGGAAACTCTGCCCCCTGTTGGCAATGACAGCTGTTTGCACCTGGGTCAAACGATGGAGATATACCCTCTCCCTCCATCTGAGTCCACAACATACACGTGCACAGCCAAGAATCCTGTCGGCAGAGCCACCAGTGACCCTATTGACCTGGGAGTCTGCTCCATCCAGCAGCCACGAGGTGAAGTAAATATGGGCAACTATACCCTACTGAAGAAATAATGGTTTATGGAAAATAAAATCACAAAACCTTTAATACTGAAGCAATTGATATGATATGAACTGTGATTACAGACTTTTACATTTTCTTTCAGGTGCTAGATGGGTTCCAGCTCTGTGTGGATTGTCAGCCTTATTCGTCATCGGAGTGTTGATATTCCTCTACAAGAGGAACCACTAAAATGAAAGTGAAACAGTTATTCATGTAATTGCAATCTTGCATGGACTTGCACCCTCTTACTTGACGGATCTACTTCATCCGTACAATCCCCCACGTTCACTTCGCTCACAAGATGCAGGCAACTTGGTAGTCCCTAGAATATCAAAAATACAGCAGGTGGCAGAGCTTTCTCCTATAGAGCTCCTTTACTGTGGAACAGTCTACCCATCTCTGTGAAGGAGTCAGACACGGTCTCAATTTTCAAGTCTAGGTTAAAAACGCATCTCTTTAGTCTCTCTTATAGTCATTAGGTGCAGATGTGGAGGGCGTAGCAATAGAGCCTTCTGGTGCAATGAGCTATCCTTACTGTCACCAATCATAAGTGATGATCCGCCCCTATCAGGACTGCTGATGATGTGGTGGGATGGTCTCTGAGTGCCCTCATGGCTGCGTGCTCCCTGTGCCACTCACCTAATTAGTTATGCTGCCCTAGATTACTTCTGCTGGTGCAAAAGTGTTATCACTACTCTTCCCCCTGATCCGGCGTGATATTTATCATAGTCATAATTGCACCTTTCCTCTTTTCTCCCCGGCTTTGTGGCACCTGCCCGAGCTCACCTGCCCCAGAGTCAACCCCCACCCCTGCCATGTGTTAGCCGGATGCCGCTGGCCCAGACCCTAGCTGCTGGTTCCATCCCCCGCCCTGCCCTGGTATCTGGAGGGATGAGGTCCACCCCACTCCTACACTTAGAATGCCCTTCCAGTGGTCTGTTAAGCCACATGAGCCTCAAGGACTATTTGTGTTGTTTTTCTCTGTATCCCACAATTTTCCAGGAGTTCATCTTGACCGCCTTTTAAGGGGTCAGGGAATAATTTTCCAGTTTCCTACATTGGCTCCAATGGTTTTCTGGTTTTTTGATTCCCTCTGGAAAATGCCAATTGTGAAGCGCTGTGTGACAACCTGCTTGTAAATGGCGCTATACAAAAATAAAGATTGATTGATTGATTGATTGAATCTTCATTGGGATCCCTGATCATATTGTTTCTTTTTTTAATTTTCTTTTTAGTGTTTCTTATATTTAACTTTGCTATCTCTCTTGCCTTCCCTGTTTTCTTTTGTTTCTTTTCTCCTCCCTTCCCCTTCCCTTTTTGTCAGTTGACCCTTTAACGAGCACCGCCAGACCACACCACTTGCTCCTGAACACGTCGCCACATTTCCACAGCAGTAAATCCCAACCAATAACATCACAATCGCTGCGACATCCCATCAATGACATCACAATCGCTGCGACATCCCATCAATGACATCACAATCACTGCGACATCCCATCCATGACATCACAATCGCTGCGACATCCCATCCATGACATCACAATCACTGCGACATCCCATCCATGACATCATACAGGGCCGCCAATGCCCCGCCGTTCCCAAGCGGGACGCGATGAGCCAGAACCAGAAGGTCCTGGAGACCCCACCCCTCTATGGGCCAAATACTGTTATATGTGCAAACATTTACATAATATACAGTTAGGTAGACAACCATTTACATACTATACCGTTAGGTAGACATCCAGTCAAATATACAAATTACCAGAGTGCAACCAGAAAATAAGCAAGAACACAAAGTAATAATATAAATAAAAATACAAATCAAAAAGAATTTTAAAAAATTTCATTTGTTAAGAATGAAAATGATTCTCTTTAAATAATTTAAATATGTATACATATACATAAATCCTCTCTGGCTAGGAATCGCAATTTAAAATTGCAATATTCCTGTTGGCTGTCAGAGAGGGTGTGTACCAGCAGCCCCCCACAAAACTTGCCTCAATCCTATTGTCAGTCCGTTTTTTTCATTCATAATTACAGTATGTTTTCCCCTAATATTATTCAACGATCCAAAACCTAAACTGCAAGTAAACGTATAACATATGTTATCGGTAGTTCTAAAATAACTAACATATATATATATTCAAAATTAATTGATTGAAAACACATTTTAAAAAACCCACACTAAAAACTCAGTTTCCCTGAAGGCAGTGCAGTTTGAGGCGAGAAACATCCGGTCATGCGCAGTGCTTACACCTTCTTCGTTGGTGTCAGTGCTATGACAACAGCAAAGATGGTACTAAGTTGGGTGAGACGTGGGTGCGACGAAATGTGATTTTTTCCCCCCTGAACAGCAGCAGGTGGATTCGCAGACTTACCAAGCGACAGGCACGTCTTCAAACAGGTATAGTGTGGACGAAAGTGCATTTAGTTTCCTTGAAATAATACCGATAATTCCAGTTAAATTACACTGATAAAGATGGGCCTTTGCCAGTTTGCTACTCATTCATTGCATTAGCGTGGGTACATTGCCTTAGCAAGCTATCTAGCTAACTGGTATATTTATTTAAAGCCGAATCGCGAGCTAGCTTAGTGGTCGCTACCTAGGTTAGCTGCTGTGGCTAGCTGCCTACCTGATATCCGTGGCTGCAGGTAACGTTAACGTTACACCGACACACTTCGAGGTGTTTTATTCTCATTAAAACAACAGAGAAATGGCAATGAGATAACGTGTTCTTGTTATTAGCCAGCTAGATACACACGAGGCGTTATTTTATCAACTTTAACCGAACGTGGCGAGCGCTAGCCACCTCCAGACCCCCTGGGCACTGTGTTTGAGCTGTTAGCCAGCTATTTCACAATGACAAGTGTTTGGAGTACTTTGAGAATAATGTTATCATCGTGTTAGGGAAAAACACAATCTCCCCATCTGGGTGTTTTCACTTGTTATTCAGCCACCGACATACCGAGCGGTAAACTTTACATCTGTAGCCGGTGAAACCAGCAAGTGGGCAACGTTACTTTGTGTCATGGCGTTAGCGATGGGATTAAACTATTAACTGCTACTGTGCTAGTGTTGGAACTGAAGCTTTGCGAAGCAGAAATAACTTTTCTAGGCAGACTAGTGAAATTAATTAGCTGGACTGTTGGCTATATAACGTGAACATGTATTGTCCAAGTGCCTTCAGATATTTTGTAAGTGCAGTCTACCTAGACAATATCTTTCCCCAGCATTCATTATTTTCCATACAATGTAGCTGTTTACTAGTGAATTTAATGCCAATATTATTTGGTATTTTTGTTATCTGGTCGTGACGACTCTATAGTAAATATATTTTGTATCGGCAGTACCTAGCTAGCTAACTTCATCCCTAATTTCGAAGTTCATGTTACATAACCGTTCTTCGAATGTAATACAATGTTGACGCATGGCTTCGACTGAAGTACAGCGCAACTTTGTTAAAACTGCTGCTTTTAAATGCGCGGTTATGATCGCACACCTTGAATCTGTCTCATGAAAGGGGAGAGGCAGCCCACTCTTTACAGTGTTAAGGGGAATATCGTTGACTTTTGTAATCAGTGCAGACAGGCTAGGCATAGTCACTAATAGTTTTGTCATCTGCACATCCGATGGTCTCAGCCGATGCACAGCATTACATAACGTCCTCTGAACGGCGTGGGCGATTTCTAAAAATCCCCTCAATTGTAACGTCTGTCTTTGGTTGTTTGCAATGACAGGCGCCTTGGTGGCGAGGGTTTTATAGAGAGGATAGGAGTCGGTCCCTCTCCCTCTCTGATGTAGGGCCCGGTGGATTAGCCGTCTATTCCACCTGCTCCGCAGTGACAATTAGGGAAAAGCCGCTTGGCGTATTAAGAGTCCCTGATCACGTGACCCGTCGCCAAGATTACCTTGGTCAGACGTGTGTGTGTGTGTGTGTGTGTGTGTGTGTGTGTGTGTGTGTGTGTGTGTGTGTGTGTGTGTGTGTGTGTGTGTGTGTGTGTGTGTGTGTGTGTGTGTGTGTGTGTGTGTGTGTGTGTGTGTGTGTGTGTGTGTGTGTGTGTGAGAGTGTGTGTGTGTGTGTGTGTGTGTGTGTGTGAGAGAGAGAGAGAGAGTGTGTGTGTGTGTGTGTGTGTGTGTGTGTGTGTGTGTACGAGAGAGAGAGAGAGTGTGTGTGTGTGAGTCAAAGTGATGTGTGTGTGTGTGTGTGTGTGTGTGTGTGTGTGTGTGTGTGTGTGTGAGAGAGAGAACACAGAGAGAGACACAGAGACATTGTTAGAGAGAGAGAACAAAATCTTTTGGAAAAGCACCATTGTTGTAACGGCAACGGTAAAATATGAATTTGTTTATTATGGAAAAGGCCCATTGGAAGGTGCCTAACTTCTTTAAAGGCAGATTACTCGATGTGTAATTCTCCATCTCAGCAGTGTTCTGAAATGATCAATGCTGACATAAAAATGATCTTTAGAGCATACCAAAAATGTGATTAAAATGATTAGAGTTGCAGTGCATTTGCAATTATAATTGATTTTATTCTGTCCTTTGCGTCAGCAAAAGACACACATACGCTGGCACATGTGCCCACGCAAACACACACGCACACACACACACACCCACACTTCCACATATGAAGATGTTGATCTTTAGCTGGTGGTTGATCTTTAGCTGATTGTGAAGTGGCGTGCGGAGGTGGGATCCCGCAGAGACTGGGAGGAGCAGTGGAACACCAGCGTGAGTGTTTGGGTTTCGCTCTCGACAGACAGGATTTCAGAATCACTTGAGAATGGAATCATGCATTTTAAAAAGGCACTTGACGTTTCTCAGCAACCAACAAATCTGCTCTCGTAGCTCAGTGCCGCGCTGGGCTAATGTCACAGTCCAGCCAGTGGCCAAACCACCGTTCTGCACCGTGAGACTTCTGCTTTTCACTTTCAGCAAGTTTTTATAGGTTTATGGGGGAAGCAGTGGCTCAGTGGTTAGTGACACGGGCTAGTAAGCGGAGGGTTGCTGGTTCAAATCCCAGGAAGGCCAAACGAAAAAATGATGAACTGGAAACCGGAGGGATGCTAGTTCACTTCCTGGGACACTGCCGAGGCAGTGAACCCCTAAAACTGCTCCTGACCCTGCGCTCAGACCTCTCTGATGGAATACATATGTATAGTGGTCTACCTGTGTGTGTATCTAGGAGAGATATGTGGAAAGACACATTCCAATTCCAATTACCTACAATAATACATGGTAGGAACAATCTTAGTCCGTGCAAGAGATCAGTGCAGTAATACAGTAATATACATTGTTGTAGGCAGTTGCATACCATACCTGTAACACAGGGAAGTTGTATATATTAAATGGGGAGGCAGGGATACATATACAAGAAGTGTTGAGCAGGTAGGCAGTGGTGATGACAATTGGGTAGATGTACAGAATTCAGTGGTAGTGGAGTCTGAAAAGGTGTGTTTTGAGTCTCTTGCGGAAGATTGCAAGTGATTCCGCGGTCCTGACCGATTGCGGAAGGTCGTTCCACCAGCGAGGGGTCAGGACAGAGAAGAGGCGAGACCGTGAGGAGCGGCTGC
>JAINUG010000354.1:255000-257500 GCA_029706075.1 Aldrovandia affinis | reverse complement strand
TGGACGTGGGCAAGTTCGTCTCGTAAGTCCCGCCCCCCACACGGGCCGCACAATTCACAATAAGAGTCTTTCAGTCACACTCCCGGCATGGGCCCAAAATTCAAAATAACGGATATTTACAAAGTCAATAGTTCTTGAATTTGAGCATGGAGAATGAAGAATACATTTATCCACAGGCTCTGATAATCTGTAGACATAAGAAAATACAACAAAGAAAAAAATAATAAAAATTATCTAAAAATTAAATTGAGCGGTCTGATTCTCTTGTAGTACTGTGTGTGGCCTGTAGGGTGTATAATATTCACTGACTCTCACTTTAGTACTGTGTGTGGCCTGTAGGGTTTAAAACAGTAACTGGCTCTCCTGTAGTACTGTGTGTGGCCTATCCTCCGATTGGCGCTAGTGCTCTCCTGTAATACTGTGTGTGGCCTATCCTCTGATCGGCGCTAGTGCTCTCCTGTAGTACTGTGTGTATGTATTGCTGATCTGCCGTTTCTCCAGGTGCTCGGATCTTCTCCACCTGGCCGTGCTCCATCCCAGGAAGCTCTCTGTCTACGCCATCACAGGTACAGCACCTCCACCTGCTACAGCCAAACCACACATCGACATGACATAACCTGCTATAACCTGCTATAACCTGCTATAACCTGCTATAACCTGCTATAACCTGCTATAACCTGCTATAACCTGCTATAACCTGCTACATACCCTGAACCTGACATACCCTGAACCTGACATACCCTGCCATAACCCTGCTATACCCTGCTATACCCTGCTATACCCTGCCCCTGCTATACCCTGCCATACCCTGACATACCCAGACTGCTACATAACCCGTCTGCTAAATGGAGTATATTATATTAATACAGGAGCAGGAATAGTTTAAATAATAATTGGCCACCGAATTAGGAGAAAAACACGGAAAAGATCAGAAGAAAATATATTTGAAAAAATAAAACATCCACCATGTTGTGTGTTTATTATGTTGCTGACGCCCCCAGGCACCGCGGGGAATGTGGAGCACGGGGTCCAGTACCAGCTCAGACTGGTGTACCAGCACAACCTGCAGAGAACCGCCTGCAACATGACATACGGCCCCTTCGGAGGAGTCACAGGTACACACACTCACACACACTCATGTACACTCACTCATACACACACACACACACTCACATACACTCATATACACACACACACACTCACACACTCACACTATACTCACACACACACACACACACACTCACACACACATACTCACACACTCACACTCACACTCACTCACTCACTCACACACTATACACACACACACTCACACACACTCACACACACTCATGTACACTCACTCATACATACACACACACTCACACACACTCACACACTCACATACACTCATACACACACTCACACACACAAATATTTCTTTTCACACACGGTCTCAGCCAGCAAAACAATGTCTCAACTCAGCAAAAACAATGTTGGATTGAACAGCCTGCATTCAAACAACCTGAAAGCAAACAAAAAGTATGTAAACAGTCTGGTCTCATGTCTCATGTCTCATGTCTCCTGTCTCATGTCTCATTTCCTTGCCCTCATTTGGGTCGGGGAAAACTCAAGACAAACCCTGAATTCACCTTCAGCGTCCTCACCTTCAGCTCTGTGTGTGAGAGTGTGTGTGAGTGTGTGAGTGTGTGAGTGTGTGAGAGTGTGTGAGTGTGTGTGAGTGTGAGAGTGTGTGAGTGTGTGAGTGTGTGAGAGTGTGTGTGTATTACCCCTCCCCCCCCCCCTCCCCGCTCCCCCTCCCCGCACTCTGATATCACGTTGCGTTTCTTTATTTATTTGCTAAGCCGACGCCTTTATCCCGGCGACTTACGCAGATTACAGTGTCCGTTTGTACAGCTGCACATTTAGCTGGAGATATTCGGGTTAAGCACCTCGCCCAAGGGCACTAAAACTGTGCCCCCCCTCCCCCTGTCCAGGATTTGAACCCGCAACCTTACGACCTTCGCATTACAAATTCAGTTCACCAGCACTGTCATCTGTGTGCTGGGTTTAACGCGCTCCTGAATGAAATGAGATAGATAAATATATGGATAGATAGAGTACTTTATTATCCCAGAGGGAAATTTGTTTTGCAATGATACAGGCAGATATTGGCATACACACGCAATCTAACACAACACACACACACAACATAATACAAAAGACATGACATGAACATATAAGACATGACGTGATGAAGTGAGGTGATTATGGTGATTATGTCTTGAAGTCCTTGTTTAAAAAGCTGCTGCTAGTTGGGATGAATGAGTTTTGAACCTTTGGCCAAAGGGTAGCAGTGCATACAGGCGGGCCCAGAAACCTGACTGCCTGAATGAGCCTCACAGCGGTGACTGCCAGTACTATGTCCCACCACTAGAGGGCGAAAGGTCTCTATGCCTAAAAGCGATCACAGCTTCATTGATGGGGGGGGGCGGCTATCCCAGCATGCATTGGGCGAGAG
>JAINUG010000354.1:227500-250000 GCA_029706075.1 Aldrovandia affinis | reverse complement strand
GTATCTAGTACTGCATCTAGCCTGGACTTGAATAGCCCAAGCGTTTCTGCCTCTACTACCTGACCTGGCAAGCTGTTCCAGGCATTGACAACTCTCTGTGTAAAGAAAAACGTCCTAACATCTGTGCGGAATTTGCCTTTAACTAATTTCCACCTGTGACCTCTTGCTATTGTCACGTGACAATCCTCGTCATCAGAGCAGCTGGAGATGGAGAGTGGATTTTTATTTGCTATTTTCCTCTCTTCTCCCAGAGATGGGGAACAGAACGAGAGCGAGAGTGCAATAAACTAAATAATATAAAAACCTTTATGCGTCACCCTCGCGGGTTCAGGCCCGAAAACAGTAAACGAAAAAATAACAAACTAAATCAAAATAATCACTTCGGCAAACATTTAACAAACACAACTTTCCGGCAATGCTCTCGGTCTCGACAGCCTCCACTTCCTGGTTCCAGCCCCCTGCTGAAGAGAGCATTTTACACACACAGGTGTGATTATCAGACACAGGACAGGTGTGTGCGCTGGCTGCTCTGCCAGTAGGCGTGGCCGCTAATTGCCCCCATTCGTCGCCTTCTACACAGGGCAAGAGAGCAGCTCAGCTTGTCTCTGTATCCTGACATCACTTCTGAGGTAACCAGTTCAATACAGACACACTGTCACACACACACACACACACACACACACACGCAGATTAATACAGACACACTGTCACACACACACAGAGAGAGAGAGAGAGAGGGAGGGAGTGAGAGAACGGGAGAAGGAGGGAGAGAGAGAGAGGGAGGGAGATAGAGAAACAGGTAGCAGGGGAGAGAGAGGGAGAAGAGAGTGAGTGAGTGAGTGAGAGAGGGAGCGAGTGAGTGAGTGAAGAGAGGGAGCGAGGGAGAGAAGAGAGGGTATTATTGTCCAGTGTTATTTCCTCAATCTGCGCTGCCGCAGGACGGATCACTTTCCCCGCGATCAGAGCCTGAAATACCTCTGCGGTGAGAAGAGAGCGTCTTTCCTCATTCTGCCGTCCCGCGCCAAGAACCACATCCGTGCCTTCCACCGTGTTTAAATAAGAAAGCCCGGGCCGGGCGGGTGAGCCCAGCGGACAGGGGATACTGCAGAAGGGCCGCTCCCGCCGCGCCCGCGCCTGTTTCCACAGCTGATCCCGCTTACGGCCGCGATAACTCCACGTTTTCACGCGCTAATGAAATTTCCACTCTCCGATAGCCCCGGCGTTTATTTTCACTCATCGCCACGGCAATAACAGGGCGTCGCGTTTCACTCGAAACACGTGTAGGGTCTTTAGAGGAGCGTCGCTGGAGACACGAGGAAGCGCAGGACAGACCTGTTTATTATGCCAGCCTCAAAGCATTACGCCATGCCTTTCATATCGAGAGATTCTGTGTGCGAAAAGATATCGCCCTGGAAACGCTGACCTCACCCGACTGGCCGGGTCCCCTGCTCCGAAATGTGTGTATATATATATATACCCGAGTTCCAATGAAAATAGTTTTTTGGGAAGGGTAGACCCCCTTTTTCAGGTTCACGCTGTGCAGCCCGAGATTCGGCAGGGGCCGCTCAAATTGCGCTCTTGTTGGAGGACGTTAGGTGACGGTGGGTTTCGGGCGATTGTAAAAACGTCTCCGAGATCTCAAGCCTTTCGCTGGGACTCAAAATCGCTGAGCTTCTCCACACGATTTACTTGACGTATCATTTTTTTCTTCCTATTTTCTCTTTCTGCTGTCAAGGTAACTCCGGTATGCACACAGAGCCACTCCTATACGCAGCGAGCTCGTATCGGCTTCCCTCCCCCCTCCCTGGGGCGGACAGCCAATTTCCGTCCCCTAGTGGCACTCCCGGCCAGAGCCGACACTGGCGCGGCCGGTGGAATGATTTATTTGACTTATTGGCGGTGGTCTGGCCCTGATGGATTGTTGATATATGCGTGCACTGTGCCAGTCGGGGGAGAGATGTTCTTTGGCATAAATGAGTTTCTGGTGTGGCTGCTGAGGGACTCCTCTTGTTTCTCCTCCTTCTCCAGACGCTCAGCGATCTGTCCGTCCGTCTGTCCTCCAATACGCATGGTGATCACGTCACCGATCACACCCGACATCCCTTACAGATCTCTCCGATCTCCTCCGATCAGCTGGCTGTCCCGTCTCCCTCCACACACCTGACGACCTCCTCACGACCCCGCCCCGTCCCTAGAAGGTGGAATGACCTTCCCCACTCTGTCAGGACGGCAGAATCCCTGTTTGGACCACCTGCACTCTTGTGTTTTTAAATCTAGCCCCCCCCCCTGTGGAAAAGGCGATTGTATAGCCCTGCCCTAAAGTGAGAAGGAGCATGGGTATATTTATATAAACAAACACAAAGTACAGTTAAATGAAAGAAACATTAAATTGGGTTGTTACTTGAATAGTTATGAGTTATGAGGCCTCATGCTGGCCTCTAGTGCCTTCAGCGCACGCTTCGAACAGGTCTGGAGAAAGATAACGCATCAGACCAATGGGGCGGGTCCTGAGTGAAAGCTGAACGTGATTCTCTGTAATTATATAATAATCATCTTCACATAAGCGCCTGTGTGGTCTTTAGCGTGAGTCTCCCACACCACACCTGTCCTCCATCTTCCACCCACAAATTCCCACGTTCCCAACGGAAGAGTCCAGAGTCCGGTCTTCCGTGCAGACTGTGCTACCACTGTGAAACGGAATATCGATTGAGACAGCACGATGACGGTGGTGTGAATGAACAGACAGGACCTCTCCTCGCCTCTCTCCCAGGCTGGGCTCTGTGTGGCCCTCTCTGGGCTCTGTGTGGCCCTCTCTGCCCTCTCTGGGCTCTGTGTGGCCCTCTCTGGGCTCTCTGGGCTCTGTGTGGCCCTCTCTGGGCTCTGTGTGGCCCTCTCTGGGCTCTGTGTGGCCCTCTCTGGGCTCTGTGTGGCCCTCTCTGGGCTCTGTGTGGCTCTGGGCTCTGTGTGGCCCTCTCTGTCTGTGGCCCTCTCTGGGCTCTGGGCTCTCTGGGCTCTGTGGCCCTCTCTGGGTGTGAGATCTCTTCTGGATGGGCTCTGCCCTCTCTGGGCTCTGTGTGGCCCTCTCTGGGCTCTGTGTGGCCTCTCTGGGCTCTGTGTGGCCCTCTCTGGGCTCTGTGTGGCCCACTCTGCTCTGTGTGGCCCTCTCTGGGCTCCGTCTCAGATCGTGGATGCCCTGCTCGAACACGCACACACGTGGAGCTCTGCCGCCGAACGTGCTCTGGGATAATGAGCGCTGCTAGCACTGAGGGCCCTGTGTGTGTGTGTGTGTGTGTGTGTGTGTGTGTGTGTGTGTGTGTGAGAGACGCCTTATTAACCAGACAGAAGTTGACTGTGTGGTTTGTGTTGGATGTGTGGTCCAACAGCCCCTTATTCTCCCTGCTCCTTACAAGCCTCCTGTGACTGCTCTTAACTCTCTCTCTCCTTCAGATTCACCGTCATCAAACACACACACGCATGCACGCACGCACATATATACACACTCACACACTCACACACACACACTCACACACACACACACACACATATGGACCTACACATACACAGTTTTTCTTATGACTCTTTGTGATGAGAATATTGTATGTTCTGTTATTATGAAATATTGAGTGTAATCTGACCAGCTCCTGCCACAATCAGCACAGCTGGAAAGGTAATTATCGGTCAAACAAATTGACTATTAAACGGTTTCAGACAAATCCCACCTGCCCCCCCCCCACAGTAATGGGTGGGCCGTACGCTGATATGTTAAATACTGAAGTTATGACTCATCATCAAGATTAGACCAATGAAAACACATCTGCCTCTGTGTCCCTGCACACATCAGTCAAAGAACGAATCCCTCGACATACGAAGAGAAAACAATGAGTACTCATTGTTTTTGTCAACATTTTAAAATTCTGCTTCATCAGCTGTATCTAATATGAGTGCTCAAGCTCCCACTAGGCATGCTGTCATTTCTCCTGATGAAAGTGGGAACTGTGTGGATGTTTTCCCACAGCTGTGAGAATATCCTTCAGCATCGTGGGCAGACGTGTGTGGTGCCTGCTTAGATCGGTTAATCAGATCGGCGGTGGCTCAGTGGTTAGTGACACGGGCTGGCAAGCGGAGAGTTGCTGGTTCGAATCCCAGGAAGACCAAATGAAAAAACAATGAACTGGAAACAGGAGTGAGGCTAGTTCACCTCCTGGGGCACTGCTGAAGTGCCCTTGAGCAAGGCACTGAACCCCTAAACTGCTCCAGGGGCGCCGTACTATGGCTGACCCTGCGCTCAGACCTCTCTGATGGAATACATATGTATAGTGGTCTATGTGTGTGTGTATCTAGGAGAGATATGCAAAAATACAAATTCCAATGACCTTGTATAACATTGCTAATAAAGTATATTAAAGTATATTCCTTTGACCGTGAGCGCCCCTGGTTTGTGTCCCATTTCAAGCGAGGTTTGGTCAAATGGGGGTGGGGATTACAGGAGCCGTGAGGGTCCCTCTTCGAGTGTAAACGTGCGGCGTTTGCGTCGGCTTGCGTGCGCTGACAGAACGCGAGGAGCAGGGGGCTGTGGGGACCGGGGTTTCCTGCCGTTGTAATCCGATGAGCGGGTCTGCCTCTCTGGGCTTCTTCTCTTTCGCTTTCCTTCCTTTCTCCTGGACGTTGTGTTCGCCTCCCAGGTGAAGGAGAGTGTCGGCACCGTTTATGTAACGAGGGGCCGGCGGTTATTAGAAATGAAAATATGAATATTGTAGGGCAGGTTCCTGGATCGGGGCCGCAGAACTGTCTCCTTAGCTCTGCTTTTCTACCCTTCTCTCCTCCCGCGAGGCCCAGTCTGTCAGGCTCCATTAGGACATGAGTCAGTGCTGTCCATGATGGCAGCGTCCAGCTGGTGTGTGTGTGTTTGTGGTTTCTGCCCAGGATGCGCTCTGAGATCCTTCTACTGGGTGTACAGATGGTGCCTTACTATATGTACACACTGCTGCTCTGACCACTGCTCCACACTGCTGCTCTGACACTGCTCCACACTGCTGCTCCACACTGCTGCTCTGACTGCTGCTCCACACTGCTGCTCTGACCACTGCTCCACACTGCTGCTCTGACCACTGCTCCACACTGCTGCTCTGATCACTGCTCTGACTGCTGCTCTGACCACTGCTCCACACTGCTGCTCTGACCACTGCTCCACACTGCTGCTCTGACCACTGCTCCACACTGCTGCTCCACACTGCTGCTCTGATCACTGCTCCTCACTGCTGCTCTGACCACTGCTCCACACTGCTGCTCTGACCACTGCTCCACACTGCTGCTCTGACCACTGCTCCACACTGCTGCTCTGACCACTGCTCCACACTGCTGCTCTGACCACTGCTCCACCCTGCTGCTCTGACCGCTGCTCCACTCTGCTGCTCTGACCACTGCTCCACACTGTTGCTCTGACCACTGCTCCACACTGCTGCTCCACACTGCTGCTCTGACCACTGCTGCTCTGACCACTGCTCCACACTGTTGCTCTGACCACTGCTCCACACTGCTGCTCTGACCACTGCTGCTCTGACCACTGCTCCACACTGCTGCTCTGACCACTGCTCCACACTGCTGCTCTGACCGCTGCTCTGACCACTGCTCCACCCTGCTGCTCCACCCTGCTGCTCCACCCTGCTGCTCCACCCTGCTCCACACTGACGGCTGCTCTCCTGGCGCAGGTACGAGGTGCTGGCCGTGGCCACTGACGCTGACACCAGACAGGAGGAGGAGCCGCAGAAGAAGAGCTCGGGGAAGAGGCTCATGGTAAGAGCGGCCTCATGACCTCGCACGGTTTATTCTCATGTTCTACGGAGTTTAATCCTGCTGGGTTTTGTAGTTTAGTAGCGGAGTTTAATCCTGCTGGGTTTTGTAGTTTAGTAGCGTGATGAGCTTCTGTTCGTGTCTGTGGGCCTGCAGGGTTCCCACGCGTCCTGGAAAAACCTTGAAAACGATTGAAAATGATTCTGTCATTGAAATGTCTGATTCCATTATTTAATTTTTTTCTTCTTCTTTTCCGAAAACGCTACCGCAAAATGTCTTCCCCTGCTACCGTTGTTGCTACCTGTCACGGCTGTTCTCACACACACACACACACACACACACACACACACACACACACACACACACACACACATGAGATGTGTATTTTCCCTGGCAACGAAACGTGTCAAGTTATGAAAGTAAAGTCAATTTTTCCGTCAGTCACCAAAAAAAAGTTATTTCAAACCTAAAAACTTTGTCATTGAAATGTCATGTAAGATGTGAATTTGATTTGAGTGGGAACCCTGGTGCTGACAGGCGGACTGGACTCTGGTGATTGGCGAGCAGGCGCTGGATATCTGCGTCCCTCCGTCCTCCACGTCTGCATCCTCCATCTTCGTTCTGGGCGAGAGGAACCTCTACTGTCTGAAGGACAACGGGCAGATCCGCTTCATGAAGAAACTGGAGTACAACCCCAGCTGCTTCCTGCCCTACGCTTCAGGTAACACCAAACCCCAGTGACTTCCTGCCATATAGTGAACCTTGGGAAACACTAAACCCATGCTGCTTCCTGCCATATTGTGAACCTTTTCCCAGGCCTTCTCTATACACTATGATGATGATGATGATGTTGATCCATTAAAGCCAATAACAGTCAGCCCAGATCGGGGGCGGCGTTTGGCTGTCCGCCCCAGGGGAAGGGGGGAGGGTGAGCCGGCTCGGGTCCGCTGTGAAGCACGTAAGGGAGTCTCCAGAACGTGGGTGGGGGTGAGTTCCGTCTTGAAGGAAGCAGAGTTGGCTTGCCTCGTAGAGACGAGCGGTGGACTCGTGTGGGGAGGGCAAATCTAAATAAATGGAGGGTATAATTGGCCACTAAATTGGAGAGACAAACGGGAAACTTTTTTGAAACAAATAAAAAATAATAATAATAAAGCAATAACCGTCTCAAGGGGAAACAGCCTGTCAGTCAAATACACATTTAACTTTAATGAGAAACTCTGTCTGTGCCCTGACGTTGTGGGTGAATCAGTGCTAAGTCTGTGTGGGTGTTCTGGAGTGTGGTCATTGCCAGCCATGTTGCCAAGCTCGACTCGCCACTTGTGAGCGAGCGCCCGCATTCCTCCGCCAATCTCGCCAAAAGATCAGGAAGTCCTCCGAGCCATGCGAGGCGCCTCCAAGGAACAGGCACTTCCTACTTCCTGTCACAGAAACAGGAAGTCCCGTTTCCGATCCCCTCCCCGGCCCGTCTCCAGGTGCGACGCGGCGTTTCTGTTCCTCGGTCCGACGGCGTGAAAGGGCCTCTCTGTGTTCCGGTCTTAATTTACCCCCGCTGAGTCAGAGCGGGGGTAACAGAACCCTCCTGTGTCCTCTCTTAATGGCAGACATCCTGCGGGGCAGCCCGCGCTCAGGTCCGCGGCTGAAAGGGAATCCTGTGTCCCGCTCCAGCAAAACTGTGAAAATATCAGACCTGGGGGGGGCTACGGTTTCGATCGATACATATTTAAGAGCCCCGCACGCGAGAAAGAGAGTCTATCCGGGAGCTGGCCCAGCGCCAACGCTTTATGTAAATCTTAAGCAAATTGTACAAATTGGGGGAAAAACACGCCTGAGTGTTAGTTATATAACGGAGGGCAGTGGAAGAGACCCGGGGCTCGCATGTTCTCCCGGGTAATCGAGTTAAAGATCAGATCTGAGAGGCTGCGTTTCGTTCATCCTGAGAAACCGAAGGAGAGAGGGAGAGGGAGAGAGGAGAGAGGGAGAGGGAGAGGGAGAGAGGGAGAGAGGGAGAGGGGAGAGAGAGAGAGAGGGGAGAGGAGGGAGAGGGGGAGAGGGGAGAGAGGGAGAGGGGGAGAGAGGGAGAGGGGAGAGAGGGAGAGGGGGAGAGGGGGAGAGAGAGGGAGGGGAGAGAGGGAGAGGGAGGGGAGAGAGGGAGAGGGAGGGGAGAGAGGGAGAGGGAGGGGAGAGAGGGAGGGGAGAGAGAGAGGGAGGGAGGGGAGAGAGAGAGAGAGAGGGAGGGAGAGAGGGAGGGAGAGAGGGAGGGGGAGGGGGAGAGAGGGAGGGGAGGGGAGAGAGGGAGGGGGAGAGAGAGAGAGGGGTTTGTAATCTGTTTACGTGGCCGCGGTTCCTGCGTTTCGCGCTGTGGAAAGAGAGGTTACATCTTTAAGCTGGCGGGGTTGCTTTTCCCAGCAGAACGCTTTAATGGGTTCCAGCAGAAGCCCAGCTGATGGCCGTAGTTTGGTGTGAAACCGTTTTACATTTGACATTTTTGCCATTTAACAGATGCTCTTATCCAGAGCGACTTACAAGATGTGCATTAATACATGGTGAGATCAATCATAGTCCACTCAAGAGATCAGTGCAGTAATACAGCGATAGACATCATTGCAGGCTCTGCGTACCATACCTGTAACACCGGGAAGGAAAAGTTAGTCGTTTTTTTTAAAAGTTTTAAGCAAGGACAGAGGTGATGACAATTAGTTAGATGTACAGATTTCAGTGGTAGTGGAGTCTGAAGAGGTGAGTTTTGAGTCTCTCGCGGAAGATGGGCAGTGATTCTGCAGTCCTGACCGAGTGCGGAAGATCGTTCCACCACCGAGAGGTCAGGACAGAGAAGAGGCGAGACCGCGAGGAGCGGCTGCCTGGGCGCCCGGAGGGAAGGCAGGGGCGTTTGGAGAAAGATTCTTCTAATTTTAACTTTCACTCCCCTACATTTCTAAGGACAAATGGGGTTTAAATGTAGGACTTTTTACTTTCACTGGAGTAATATTTTATCAGGGTATCTGTACATTTACTCAAGTAAAGGGTTTGTGTACTTTGTCCACCACTGACCTTCAGTAACACAAAACCCAAGCTGCTTCCTGCCATATAGTGATCCTCAGACAGCACTAAACCCAAGCCCAATTTACGACACCGGTCATAATGATCCACCTCGAGCACAAAAGCAAGTAAAGGCCTTAAATGTTCCGTCTATAGCATCTTTCTCCCGCTGAAGGAATGCTGGAGAACTCCACGCGGTGGAAAGATCCTCTCCTGCCATTGTAGTCTGGTATTGCTGTTCAGAAAAAATGAATATAACCTGCTCCCAGTCATGTTGTATCTCATTGATATTCCCCAGAGATTTGGTGATGGGGGGGTTGTCTGGGAACGCTGGGATATTTTTCAGGTGTAATGTCATTCCAGAAGAACACAGCTGCCATTTTTGGCCCAGTGTTCCTTTTCAGGGGGGGTTGGTCATTTTTAAACGCTTTTCCCTTTTTTACAATGAGTGATAATTCCTCCCCTGCTCTGCTCTGAGTGTGTAATTAGCCCCTGTGTCTGGAGAGGTGAGGTCCCTCTCAAGGTGAGGTCGGTCTGGGCCTCCCGCGTGGTCCAGTGGTTACAACGTCCGCCGCTGGCCACGGCGACCGGGGTTCGATTCCCCATCGTGCCAGAGTCAGCTCTGGCCGGGAGTGCCACTAGGGGTGGTGATTGGCTGGCTGTCTGCCCCAGGGAGGGAAGCCGACAGGACGTTCACTGCCCACAGAAGTGGCCCTGTAGTACCGGGTTATGGTCGACGGTCTGGCGAGTGCCGTCTCGGAGGAGACGATGCTTTGCCTTCGTCACTACCGGTCGCAGGACTACGGCAGCGAACTCACAATACTAGGGGGGGATTGACATGAAATAGCGGATGTAAATTTGGGAGAAATTGGGAGAAAATGGGAGAAAATCTTTAAGGTGAGGTCGGTCTGTGAAACCACCGCCACACATGTGTCTGTGAGATACAGAGTTATTTTTACGGCTTTGGCGCACAGATGCGAAAGGAGAGAGGAGAGTGTGGAGGGGGCGGGGGGGTAGAGAGAGGGAGTTAAAAAGCTGAAGGTAGCAGCAGGAGCTCTCTAATTCGGCGCTGGGTGGGGTGGGGGGCAGAAACAGGGGCGTAAAAAAGCGCTTCAAAGTGGCAGTGCAGGCGAGCGCCTCCTGTCATTTGCTGGCCACCCAGGTGGGCGGATTCCTTCAGATCTCCATGGCGACGGGCTGTAATAACGGAGCTGGGCGCCCCATTGGTCGGTGGGCCCCCGCTGAAACGCTCGGGGGGCTGTGGTGGGCAGGAGGTTGGGCTATAAATAGCGCTGCCCTCCAGCACAGCGGTGTTACAGTAATTACACAGAGAGTGGAGCAGGTGGAGGAGAGGGAGAGGGAGAGGGAGAGGGAGAGGGAGACAGATGGGGAGGGAGGTTAGGTCAGATTGTTGGTGGACACTAAAATGAAGATTCATGCAGGAATGCCATTCTTTAAAAAACCCTGATGAATAAGCACAAAAATGAAGACATGCAAAATAAAATAGAAACAATGAACAAATGGAAAACCTTGAATTGGCCATAAAAGACAATCAGACTACCAAATAACTGACCAAGACCTAGGAGAAAAACTTAAGACGATGTCCTTGATATCTAGAGTAAAGGACTCATAACAGCCATATTCAAGACTGGAGACAAATGGGACCCGAACAACTACAGAGGCATCTGTGTCAGCAGCAATTTGGGGAGGTATTCTGTGGCATGATGAACACAAGCCTTATAAACCTCCTCATCAAGCACAATGTCTTGAGTAAAATTCTAATTGGATTGTTACCGAATTATAATTTTGGATTAGGGATGCACATTTTAAGGAATGTCCTTGATCGATTGCCACCAGCCCTTAATGAACAATAATCGATTAATCTTTATTCAAATACAGCTCAGTAACGTTCGGCCCGGTCAGTGTAAATGTCTGTTCATCTGCCACCGTTGTTGCCACCTGCCACAGCTGTTCTCACACACACACACACACACACACACAATGAGATGTGTATTTGCACAGTAACGTTCGGCCCGGTCAGTAACGTTTGGCCCGGTCAGTAATGTTCGGCCCGGTCAGTAACGTTTGGCCCGGTCAGTAACGCCTGGTCAGTAACGTTTGGCCTGGTCAGTAACGTTTGGCCTGGTCAGTAACGTTTGGCCCGGTCAGTAACGTTTGGCCTGGTCAGTAACGCTCAGCCCGGTCAGTAACGTTCGGCCCGGTCAGTAACGTTCGGCCCGGTCAGTAACGTTTGGCCTGGTCAGTAACGTTTGGCCTGGTCAGTAACGTTTGGCCCGGTCAGTAACGTTCGGCCCGGTCAGTAACGCTCAGCCTGGTCAGTAACGCTCAGCCCGGTCAGTAACGTTCGGCCCGGTCAGTAACGTTTGGCCTGGTCAGTAACGTTTGGCCTGGTCAGTAGCGTTTGGCCTGGTCAGTAACGTTTGGCCTGGTCAGTAACGCTCAGCCCGGTCAGTAACGCTCGGCCCGGTCAGTAACGTTCGGCCCGGTCAGTAGCGCTCAGCCTGGTCAGTAACGCTCAGCCCTGTGTGTTTCCCGCTCCAGTGACTGAAGGGACGACCAACACCCTGCTGGCGAACCACAACACCATGCTGCTGGTGTACCAGGACGTGACGCTGAAGTGGGCCGCTCAGCTGTCCTGCGTGCCTGTCGCCCTGCGAGTCGCCAGCTTCCCGTGAGTATGACCCCCCCAACCGCTATAAACACCCTATAAACACTCTATAAACATGCTATAAACACGCTATAAACATGCTATAAACACCCTATAAACACGCTATAAACACCCTATAAACACCCTATAAACACGCTATAAACACCCTATAAACACTCTATAAACACTCTATAAACACTCTATAAACACGCACTCTGTAAACACTCTGTAAGCACTCTATAAATACACTATAAACACTCTATAAACACACAAACACCCTAAAACAGACAAAATATAAACACCCTATAAACACTTGAAACACTCTGAACACTGTGGTTCTGTGTGGCTCAGTAAACACTCTAGAAACGTGGTAAACACACACACGTCTGACAAAATGTGGCCAGTAGTTCTGAGCACTGTGGTTCTGTGTGTCTCAGTAGGTAGAGCGTGGTTCTGTGTGTCTCAGTTGGTAGAGCGTGGTTCTGTGTCTCAGTAGGTAGAGCATGGTTCTGTGTGTCTCTCAGTAGGTAGAGCGTGGTTCTGTGTGTCTCAGTAGGTAGAGCGTGGTTCTGTGTGGCTCAGTAGGTAGAGTGTGGTTCTGTGTGTCTCAGTAGGTAGAGCGTGGTTCTGTGTGTCTCAGTAGGTAGAGCGTGGTTCTGTGTGACTCAGTAGGTAGAGCGTGGTTCTGTGTGTCTCAGTAGGTAGAGTGTGGTTCTGTGTGGCTCAGTAGGTAGAGCGTGGTTCTGTGTGGCTCAGTAGGTAGAGTGTGGTTCTGTGTGTCTCAGTAGGTAGAGTGTGGTTCTGTGTGGCTCAGTAGGTAGAGTGTGGTTCTGTTGGCTCAGTGGTGAGCGTGGTTCAGTAGGTAGAGTGTGGTTCTGCGTGGCTGTAGGTAGAGTGTGGTTCTGTGTGTCTCAGTAGGTAGAGTGTGGTTCTGTGTGGCTCAGTAGGTAGAGTGTGGTTCTGTGTGGCTCAGTAGGTAGAGCATGGTTCTGTGTGTCTCAGTCGTGGTTCTGTGTGGCTCAGTAGGTAGAGCGTGGTTCTGTGTGTCTCAGTAGGTAGAGTGTGGTTCTGTGTGGCTCAGTGGTAGAGTGTGGTTCTGTGTGGCTCAGTAGGTAGGTAGGTAGCGTTTTCCACCACCATCAACAAAACAAAACACCAAATGATGGAACTTCTCATGGAAGATTGGTGTTGCATCCCTCCAGTAGAGTTCCAGACACTTGTAGAATCTGTGCTGGGCGCATTGAAGATTTTCTGGCAGCTCATGGTGACTCAACTCCCTGCTAAGACACTTTATGTTGGTGTTTCTTTCATTTTATTTTGTACCTGTACAAAGAGCACATCAGATAGTAACACATGTACAGGTGCCTTTTGAGAGCGCTTGCGTTGCGTTGCTTGTTGAAGCGCACGTTTGGGAATCACTCAGATGGGTGAATAAATGGCGGGCGGCGCTCCACCCGGGCGTCGAGCTGTTTCCCTGCACTCAGAGCGGAGCGTTTCTTCAGATTCCTTCTGATCTGATAACGTAACAGATATTCCTGAAGAGCAGGGCGTGGGGGGAGGGGTGCTCAGCGTGGGGGGCGTGGGGGGAGGGGCTTGGCTTGGCGCGGGGGCAGGGGGCTTGGCGTCGAGGTGATGCCTGCGTTGTGCTCCGTCCCGACCCGTTTCTCCCTCCGTATTACTTACGCTAAAGAGGCTGTCTGTCAGCGGGGTCCAAACGAGGTTTTTGTGCTCCTCTGCACCGACCCCACCGGTCGCGTCGCCTGGCGCGGAATTCCCAGAATTCCCGTCCGGAGCACAATGGAGCGCGGCGGCTCCATCTGATACCGCTGCGTACCCAGAGCACTGGAGCTGAACCTGCTGTTAGTGCCCACACCACACACACACACACACACACACACACACACACACACACACACACACACACACACACACTCTCACACACACACACACACACACACACACACACACACACACACACACACACACACACACACACACACACACGACCTCTCCACTTGTGAGTGTCAAACGGAGCGGCGCTGTCTTTAATCACTTTAATGTCTTGTCTGTCCAGGCCCACGGCTTGAGTTTCACCCTTATCAGCGCAAAATCCACTCTCTCTCACACACACACACACACACACACACACACACACACACACACACACACACTAACACGGTGCTTTCTCTTCTTTCACCCGACTGTGCTTTTTAATCGGGGGGCGATGATAAGCTGAAACTCAAACTCCAGGATCCAGTTTCCATTCTTTTTAACAACTTTTCCTCTTTTTTAAAATCTAACCTACCTGGATGCTTGTCACGTTTCACAAAGGTACCCAGATAACAGTCTGGAATCTTCTCCCAGAAGCGCTCCTGTGTGTTTTGCTCTTAAAACACAACAGGATTAGAGTTTACAGGGCTTTAGATAGTGACACTTTCACCCGTCGCTGGAGCCTTTTGAAAGGTTTTCTTTTTTAATCTGCGTAGGTAACTCTGTTTGCCACCGCCGATAAGACCACACCAAAACCCCGTGAAATTCTCAAGGGGAAATTACTATGATGAGTTCTGCAGCCGCCTGCCAATTCAAACAGAGAAGACCTCTTTATTGTCATACGGCGGGAAAATAACCGTAATCAAACGGCGATTAAAGCGATCACAGAGGGAGTGATGATCGAGGCCCAGCCCCGCCCCTCTTCATCAGAGCGCGCTCCGCGGCTACGGCAACGACCTCGTACCCCGCCTGCAGCCACCGCGCCGGCTAAACCCCTCCAGACCAAGGGGAGAGGGCGTGGCACAGAGAGGAGAAACCATTTTGACTGTAAGAGTGATCTGGCTGGGGACCTCTGACAGCGCAGCAGTGCCTTAACACACTCCTTGGAGGGCCGGTGTGTGTGCAGGTTTTTGTTTCCACCAATTAGCCCTGTGGCTCAATTAGCTAATTAGTTGGATGCACCAATGCTGGTTCACTGGTAGATTAGACCAGCTTCAGCTGTCACTCATGGGCTTATCAAGAAGTGTAGCTAAAATGTCAGATCACGTAAATGATTGGGGCTAATTAAATAATGAAAAGCAGAAGTTGGCATGAAATCCAGGAACGGATCCGGCCCGTCCCTGCAGTAGAGGTGCTCCTCTCTGTGGTCTGATTGGTCGCGACGGGGGCCCAGCAAGCCGAAGATGGCTCCACTTGTGCTGAAACACAGGAGCTCAAAGAAGGTTCCAGCCAATAGAAGCCAGTCGCTCTTGGCCATCTGGCTCTTCAAAAGGGATCTGGTTCCCATTGATTGATTGATTGATTGATTGATTGATTGATTGATTGATTGATTGGCTGATTGTACTGTATTGATCCCTTGCTCTCTGGCTGCTTAGCAGGATCTCTGGAAGAACACACACACTCACTCACTCACACACACACACGCACACACACACGCACACACACAGACACATGCAGAGGTTCGCCTGTGTCCATGGATCTCTGAAGACCTGTTGAGCTGGAGTGCAGTGTGACTCAGTCTCACAGTACATGTGTGTGTGTCACCCGTCTCCTTTGTCAGGTTGGCATAGAAACAGTGTGGTTAGTCCAACTAAATATTGTACCTGGGTTTTTTCTCCTCGGAGAGCGCCAAGCGCTAAATTGAAAGTAGGATCTTTGACTGGATCTAGTTCAACTAACTGTTTTATTTCTATGAATCAAAGTGAGAGTTAGTTTGGTGGTGACACCAGCTGACCAGCGGCGTCTCTCGTCCTGAATCGGGCGCGCTCCCGTAGCGGAGCTCAGAAACGCGAGTTAGCACGTTAGCGAGTCCGCCAGTTAGCGCGTGAATGTCCTGGCCGACTCCGTGATGTGAAGGCCAGCTTCAGCTCGGCTCTACGGACGAGTGGCTCTCACAGATGCAGAGCTGTTTAAAACAGCTGGAGAATAAGAGGTGGGGGGTGGGGGGTGGGGCTGTGGCCGTGCCAGAGCGAAAGTCTGGTCAGCTGGAGATTAATCCCCCCGCCCCCACACACACAGACACACACAGACACACACCAGACACACACAGACACACACAGACACACACAGACACACACAGACACACAGACACACACAGACACACAGACACACACAGGCACACACAGGCACACACAGGCACACACAGGCACAGGCACACACAGACACACACAGACACACACAGACACACACAGACACACACAGACACACACAGGCACACACAGACACACACAGACACACACAGGCACACACAGACACACACACAGACACAGACACACACAGGCACACAGACACACACACACAGGCACACACAGACACACACAGACACACACAGACACACAAAATAATGTGATAATGGAGCGCTCCCTCTCCCTCTCCCTCCCTCTCTCTCTCACCTCCCTCACTCCCACACACTCCCACTCTCACACTCTCCCTCCCTCTCCAGCCAAGACTCTCTCCCTCTCCTCTCTCTCCTCTCTCCTCTCTCCCTCCCCTCTCCCCCTCTCTCCCTCTCCCTCCCTCCCTCTCCCCCTCCCCCGCGCTCTCGTTCACACCTCCGCCATTCCGGCTCAGCCCTGACCCCAGTGGCCGGATTTAAAGTGTGAAATTGTGAAGCTGCCAGCCAGGCCTCCCCCCTCTGTGCTGTTATGTCCGCCCTGGTCATCTGCAGGCAGGAGGAAAAGCTACGCTCGCTCGCTCGTTATGTAATTACCACTGAGTTCAGCTCATCACAGGCAATGAGTGAATAAGAGCGAGAGCAGATGGGTGGAAGATCGCTCTTAAAACCTCGTACCCCCTCCCCCCCCTCGCTCCGCTCTGTTCAGGACGCCCTGATTAGGGGGAAATCTGAGGAGGGGGCGGCTGGATGCTTGATTTGCAGAGAGAGTTTTTCTCTTTTTGGTTTTGTGTTTAGTGTTTTACCTCCCCTTGTCTCTCTGGAATGGATTTAGAAAATGAGAAAATGGTGGAAGGAAGACCCACAGTAACTGGAACTAGGAACAGATTCGCGTGGCTAACGATCCACTGCTGGGAGGAATTCTCTCATAATTGGGAGGGAGGGGTTTGCTGGTCGACCAGATCGCATTGGGAGATATGAGACCAGGGGTGGGGGATCGAACTGAAGTGCCCCCTTTCTTAAAATGGGGCAGAATCACAGAACCGGTATGTGAGGAATGGCACCACAGCGGTTAGCAGGGTCACAGATCTCAAACGCTGCCCCCAGGCAGAGATGTTTTATTGCTACCATACAGCCCTCTGTGGTTTGATTGAATCAACCCCCCCCTGACCACACAATCAGCACAACCCCCGATCTGTATTTGTGTATCTGCGTAGGATGAGCGTAAGAGTTCACATGCCGTTCCAAACTGAGGCATGTTTGCAGTAGCGCGGCCATCATCATTACCACATTCCGCTTTCGCTGCCAAATCGTCTCGCAAAGACGTCTGAATACTCACAGGAGGGTTTTTTTCTTCTTCTCAATAATCAAGTCGAGGTTAATCAAAAACCCTTCAAGCGCTTTGTCTGTTCGGCGCACCAGGGTTGCCCTGAACATGCAGAAAAATCTGCATATATATATAAGCATAAATGTTTTTATCATATATATTATATATATATATCTGGATAGATGAACGCCAGCCAGACGCTTGGGTACCCTGAAAGGAACTTGGGGGGCCTCGGGTGGCGTAGCGGTCTAAAGACTTGCTTGGGAATGCAAGTTGCCTACTGCAGCTGCGGTTCGAAACCCGTTTCTACCAGACCGGCCCTGGTTGCCAGCCCCGATCGGAGGGTGAGCTGGCTCGGGTCCGCCGTGAAGCACGTAAGGGAGCCTCCAGAAAGTAGATGGGCGAGTTTCCACAGCTGTAAAGCTCTCTCCTCTCTGTGTTCTCTCAGGAAACGTAAGCCAGGCTCTGCTGGTGCTGCAGGTTTGGGTCCTGACTGATGGAGCTGTGGCCTCCCTGCCCTGCAGAGAAACGGCACACCTGCAGCCCGTTAGCGCCCGCGGCCCGTTAGCGTCCACAGCATGTTAGCTTAGTTAGTTGTGTGTGTGTGTGTGTGTGTGTGTGTGTGTGTGTGTGTGTGCGAGAGCGTGAGTGTGTCTCTGTCTGTCTGTCTGTGTGTGTGTGTGTGTGTGTGTGTGTGTGTGTGTGTGTGTGTGTGTGTGTGTGTGAGAGTGAGTGTTCTGCGTTGCTTCCATGACATGTCCTGTTTGAGTTTATATCCGTAGCTCCCCTCCATGTTGAGCAGGTACAGATGTGCGTTCGCAGTGCATGCTGGGACACTGAAAACGGGATCTGGCTTTTCTCCCCCTTGGTTGGCCTGGCCCCGCCCCCCTCATCAGGCCCCGCCCCCCTCATCAGCGAGAGGGGGTGTGGCTATCTCTTCCTCAGGGGATTTTCCAAACCACCTCTGTCCTCTCTTACATTGAGCTGTGTGCCCCAGTGTTCCCCGAACCCGGGACTCCCCAGCCTGCCTGCTGAAAGGAGAGAGCGCAGGGATGGTGGGACGGTGTGTTTATGTGGTCGCGGGTGACTGTGTGACCGTGGTTTACGGTCACGGGAGGGCGGTCTGTGAGCGTGTCAGAACATCAGACAGACAGAGGCACGCAGACAGACAGAGGGCATCTCAGGGCATCCTCAGCTGCCTTGGCCTCAGCAGCTGAACTGAACTTTGCTGGTTAGTCCCTGAATCAGATCGGCCAGGCTGCCTTTTTGCTCCTTTTTCTCCTAATTTTGCACTGCACAATTATATTTTGTTCCCATTTTTCTCCCACTTTAGTTGCCAATTACACCCTCTATATCTGTCTTTCAATTTTACCCTCCTCCACAAGCCCGCCACTCGTCCTCGGAGGCAAGACAGTTTTTCCCGTACAGGGACGCCTTTCGCGCTTCTCGGCGAGCCTGTGCTGGCTCACCTCCCCCTCCCTCCCTCTGGGGCGGTCAGCCAATCGCTGCCCCCGATGGGGCTCTCGGCCAGAGCCAGTCTGGCGCAGCCGGCTTTCAGACAAATTTACGTGATCTGACATTTTAGTGGCAATGACATTTACATTTTAGGCATTTAGCAGAGGTTGACAAAGGTTTATAGCCTGGGCAAGATCCATGGCTACATTCCTTGATAAGCCCATGAATGACAGCTGAAGACTGTTCTTGTGTTCCCATTTAGCAGAC
This sequence comes from Aldrovandia affinis, assembly GCA_029706075.1. Lineage (NCBI taxonomy): Eukaryota > Metazoa > Chordata > Actinopteri > Notacanthiformes > Halosauridae > Aldrovandia > Aldrovandia affinis. The sequence continues at coordinate 231,355 of JAINUG010000354.1, read as the reverse complement.
GCTTCTATCCAAAGCGACTTACAGTAGTGAATGCATACATTTTTCAGTATATGTGGTCCCAGTGGGAATTGAACTGGGGGAATTGAACCCACAACCTAAGCGTTGCCAACGCCATGCTCTCCTTACTGAGCCACACAGAACCACATATGAAGCATGCTACTGTGGTCTAATCTACAAGTGAACCAGCATCGGCGTATCCAACTATTTAGCTAATTGAGCCACAGGGGTACTTGGTAGAAACAAAACCCTGCACACACACCGGCCCTCCAGGACCAGAGTTGCCCACTCCACATTAAGCTGCACAGACGTGAGTCAGAGGAGGACAGTGTGCGGACAGCTTTTATAGCGGCGGACTGTGAGCGCTCCAATCACCAGTGCGGTTCGCTGGTGTGCGACGAGACAAGGACAACCCGGCCTGAATCCCTCCCTCCCTGGGCGACGCTACCACCTTGCTGGCCACGGTCGACATGGTCTGCATTCGATACCAGACCTTGGGGCTCATCCACAGTCAAGCTGTTTTCAAGTAGCCTCTTTATTGACTTCAGAAGTCTCCCTTGCTAGAAACACTGTGAACACTAGAAAAAAACGTTATATATTGGATGAAAACATCCAGGAAATGTGAATATGGATCCGCTTTAGTCTGAGGAATATCTCTGATGATTGATGAACGCTCACACAACACACAACGTGAGCTGCTTGCTGATCTGTAGTTTATCTTACAGTCACCGTTTAACATGCTCACCTAATCAGAGTTTGAAATGGATCTTCCCTTTTCCATGAAAAAAGTGAATGAGCATTTGAAAATGAAACCCCAGTATTATTTACAGCAGTGCTGATCTATGAAAGCCTGGTACATCCAACCAAACACGTTCTCTCTCTGTGTGTGTGTGTGTGTGTGTGTGCGTGTGCGTGTGCGTGTGCGCGTGCGCGTGTGAATATTGTTGGGGGTGTATATGTATTAATCAAGATTCAAGATTCAAGATATCTTTATTGTCATTGTACTGCTACAACTGTTAATTGAAATTAACACAACACTCCTAGTGGGGCTCCAATATAAAAAATACAAAATACAAAAATAAAAAAAAGACATGGGACAAAATAGACATGGGGGCAAAGTTCGATACACTGTACATACACCCACACACACACACACACACTTAAGGAGACAAGACATTCACACCACACACCTGCTACATATTGCACATGTAAGAAGATATTGCACTTATTATAAGTTATAAGTTATATAAGTTATAAGTTATATTGCACCACTACATATCACCACTGTATATTGCACAACAATGGATATTACACTTATTCCCAGTTATATTGCACATGGGAGTATGTATTGAGGTATGTATTGAGGCATCATGACTAAAATGCTATAGTGCACGAGGGCTGTCTTTCAGTGCAGCATTCAGGACAGTGATGGCCCTGGGATAAAAACTGTTCAGTAGTTCTTGTGGTGTGTGATTTGACAGTCCTGTAGCGTCTGCCTGACGGCAGGAGGGCAAACAAGTGATATTATGAATGGTGCTGGGGGGTGTGTGTGTATTAATGGTGTTGGGAGTGGGGGTGTATGTGTATTAATGGTGTTGGGAGTGGGGGTGTATGTGTATTAATGGTGTTGGGAGTGGGGGGTGTATGTGTATTAATGGTGCTGGGGGGTGTGTGTGTATTAATGGTGTTGGGAGTGGGGGTGTATGTGTATTAATGGTGCTGGGGGGTGTGTGTATTAATGGTGTTGGGAGTGGGGGGTGTATGTGTATTAATGGTGCTGGGGGGGTGTGTGTGTGTATTAATGGTGCTGGGGTGTGTGTATTAATGGTGCTGGGGGGGGGTGTGTGTGTATTAATGGTGCTGGGGGTGTGTGTGTGTGTATTAATGGTGCTGGGGGGTGTGTGTGTATTAATGGTGCTGGGGGTGTGTGTATTAATGGTGCTGGGGGCTGTGTTTAGGGACCTGAGGGGCGTGGTGGTGACCCTGGGTGCGGGTGGACTCCTCCAGTGCTCCTACATGGGCACGGACCCCTCCTTCTTCATGGCCCCCAAGGTGGAGGCGCGGGAGGTGAACTATGAGGAGGTGGACGCCGAGCTGAAGACCCTGAACAAGGTCATCCGGGAGGCCAGCAGGACGCAAGGTAGAGCCTCGCAAGACAACACAACACCCGCCTTTCCCAAACTCAACGCTCTACCTACTGAGACACACAGAACCATGCTCTACCTACTGAGCACACAGAACCACGCTCTACCTACTGAGACACACAGAACCACGCTCTACCTACTGAGCCACACAGAACCATGCTCTACCTACTGAGCCACACAGAACCACACTCTACCTACTGAGACACACAGAACCACGCTCAACTGAGCCACACAGAACCATGCTCTACTTACTGAGCCACACAGAACCACGCTCTACATACTGAGACACATGCCTACTGAGCCTACCTACTGAGACACACAGAACCACACTCTACCTACTGAGACACAGAACCATGCACCTACTGAGACACACAGAACCACGCTCTACCTACTGAGACACACAGAACCACGCTCTAACCTACTGAGACACACAGAACCATGCTCTACCTACTGAGACACACAGAACCACGCTCTACCTACTGAGACACACAACAGGTTGGGGTTTAACCCCCGTTCTCTGTGGGGTTGGGGTCCGTTTGGGAGTCGAGTGGAGCGGGGCTCTGTGGGGCGCTGGGGGGAGCGGGGAATCCCCCGATGGGAGAGGCATGTCTGGGGAATGTGTTTGGGTGCATCGGAGGTGGCTCAGGAATGTGTGTCTGTCTGTATCTCTGTGTCTGTGTCTGTGTCTGTGTGTGTGTGTGCGTGTGGGTTAGTGTCTGCCTGTGTTTGTGTGTACAGGTATCCTTGTCCCACCACAAAATGTTGCAAACCCAAGCACCTTGCTCTCTCCTTATCTCCTTGTTTCCTTGTCTCTCTTTCTGTCCCTCTCCCTCCCTCTCCCTCTCCCTCTCTCTCCCTCTCCCCCTCCCTCTCCCTCTCCCTCTCCCTCCCCCTCTCTCTCTCCCTCTCCCCTCTCCCTCTCTCTCTCTCTCCCTCTCCCTCTCTCTCTCTCTCTCTCCTCTCTCTCTCTCTCTCTCTCTCTCTCAGATATCTTGCCTAAAGGTGACGCAGATGAGGAGTTGTTGGTGACGGCCACCGTCTCTGCCAACATGGACGCCATTTCGGTACGTGAGCAACAACACAGAACGGCGCGTCAAACGCCCTCTGTCCCAGAGCGAAGCAACCCCACATCCCCTCTGTCACACAGCCGTCTGTGTGGCTGTGTTGTGTTTCTGGTTTAATCTGCTGTGGAGATGTAGCACAGATTCAGTGATCTCTCCGTGATCCAGATCATAATCGAGCTCCTTTCTATTAGCCGATACACAGACTGCACAACTCGGTGAATCCGATCCATTGTTCCCAAACTAAAACGCCCGACCCCCTTTGTGTCTGTGTCTGTGTGTGTGTGTGTGTGTGTGTGTGTGTGTGTGTGTGTGTGTGTGTGTGTGTGTGTGTGTGTGTGTGTGTGTGTGTGTGTGTGTGTGTGTGTGTGTGTGTGTGTGTGTGTGTGTGTGTGTGTGTGAGTGTGTGTGACGTGCTTGATGGAAGCAGGCTTTAGGCTCTTTGTCCCTGGAGATTTGGAAAAGGCTTTTCGGTCGAAGGCCTGAACGCTAACATTCCCGTCTCCGCGCGCGTATCACTGTGCGTGCGTTCACCCTCCCATCCGGAGCGCCGCGCTTGTCTCCTGGACGACCGGGCACCAATCCGCCGGAGGGATGAGTCGCTCGTCTCTACGGTAGGAGAGAAGAAAGGGCCGGGCCGGCCGGGACAGCGC
>JAINUG010000354.1:202500-222500 GCA_029706075.1 Aldrovandia affinis | reverse complement strand
GGGGAAAGCGAGCGTTTCAGTTTGCACTTTCGTCTCCGCTAGAGTGAAGTTCACATCCCACCTGTGGAAGTGCATCGCGGTTACTGGCCTACTTACTGGTTCGCCATCCACCGCGGGCGAACTCCAGCGCGGAGTTACAGACCGTCCACAGGGAGCGGAGGGCAGGTGCAGGCGTGTGCGTTCTGTTTTAATAGGGGCTGCTTTTCTGTTTCCATGGGGATAAGAAGATGGTTTAGCCTGTGTCTTCCCTCGAGAGGTTTTTCACACATAAATCAAAGAAAAATAGCATCACACGACACGAAGATATCGCCCCCTTTTTCTCTGATGTGCGGTGGTGGTCGAAAAGGTCAATTTTCATCGATTACTTTTTTGGCTCCACCTAGTGGCGAAGGCGTATCCCTGCATGCAGACAGCGCCCCTGTGACTGGACAGGTCTCCCTCTCTCCCTCTGTCTCTCCCTCCCTCCCTCTCTCCCTCTGTCCCTCCCTCTCCCTCTCTCTCTCTCTCTCTCTCTCTCTCTCTCTCCCTCCCTCCCTCCCTCCCTCTCTCTCTCTCTCTCTCTCTCTCTCTCTCTCCTCCCTCCCTCCGTCCCTCTCTCCCTCCCTCCCTCTGTCTCTCCCTCCCTCCCTCTCTCCTCTGTCCCTCTCTCTCTCTCTCTCTCCCTCCCTCTCTCCCTCTCCCTCCGTCCCTCTCTCCTCCCTCCCTCTCTCCCTCCCTCCCTCCCTCCCTGTGTTTATCCTGTCTCAGGAATGTGTCTGTGAGGGGCTTCTCTGATCCCCGCCCCCGCCCCGACACTTCAGCGCCTGACAAGGAGAGGTCACGCAGGGTCGCGCGGGGTCAAAAGGGGTCGCCTTTAAAGACGTCTCTGCTCTTTACACAATCGCCCAAAAGAAACACGGAAAGGAAAAGGGAAAAGGAGAGGGGCTTCTTTCTTTCTTTCTTTTTTCATCCTCTTGTTTTGTTTTGTCCGCTAATGGTGTCGGCAGTAAGCCCCCCCTCCCCTCTCACTTTACGCTGTTTTGTCAAACGAGGCGCGGGGTGGAAAGGTTAAAAGCAGGGGTCTTTTTCTGCCTAATGTCTCCCCCCTGCCCCCGCCCCCGCCCCTGTCCCGGGGAGAGAGGGGGGCGTGTTGGCCTGTCAGGGGAGTCGACGGGGCGCAGAGAAAGCGCTGGCGGTCCCGATGGGACCAGCTGATAGGGGAACGCGTCCCGATCGGGTTTCCAGCGATCGCCCGTCACGGAGCAAGCCGAGGAACAAGAATCCATTCAGGGATCAGCTTTTTTGGCCCCGGTTCTCACCCAGTAGCATCGGCAAGATCCGCCAACAAATACCTCCTGGAGTCCGTCACCTGTTGAGGCTGAGTGGGGTGTATACAGTATATCATATTTGAGTTTTCTTTTAACATTTTTTTCTCTCGAAAAAGCCCTCTAGGGAGGAGGCAGGCTGGTGTGTGTTTTTGTTTCCTCGCTCCTCTTCAAAGCGCAACCTCTGCGTGACTCCCAGGCCGGCGCTTCTCCGAAGACGCACGCATTCGCTGAAATATGGCCCGTCTCCACGAGCGCTGGCTTTCTGTTCCCTTTTTTCTCGCGTGTGGTTTTCAGTTCTCTCCCCGCACAGTTTGTTTAGGGTATTAGAGAGAGGGGGAGAGAAACAGCAGAGAAATCATCACCCTCTGGGTTCCTGGCTGCGTTCGACGCTGCGCTCGGAAGCTCTCTGCTCGCGTATCTGTGTTCTGCTCTCCCTGTCGACACCATTAGGCAGTAAAGTGGCCAGCAGGCCAGCGGCGGTGGTTTTTGGATGCTGCTCTAATGTGTCTGTGGTGTGTCTTAATAAAATAAGCCCCCTGTTTAAGTGCCCAATTACAGAGCCCCACTCTGCCCGCGAACACTTATGCCCATGTCTCCCATTAGCTGGAGTACCAGCCATGTTTCCCCCTCTGGTCAGAAAGGCCACACATCTCCCGCCCCCTGCCCCCAGCCAAAGTGAGCTCATCATTTATTTATTTCTTGTTTTGTTTTTTTTCTGTTTTTTTCCTGTTTTTCTCTCAATTTAGTGGCCCAATTATATCCTCTATTTGATTTGCCCTCCCCACACGAGTCCGGCACTCGTCTCTACGAGGCAAGCTAATTCTCAGAGGGCAGCGAACTCCACTTCCTTTGAGACGGAATTCGCCTCCACCCACGTTCTGGAGTCTCCTTACGTGCTTCACGGCGGACCCCGAGCCGGCCTCACCCTCCCCTGGGGGGACAGCCAGATGCTTCATGGGGCACGGTGTAGTTTTGGTTGTTTGTGTGCTGAGGTGTGGCAGTGCCTGGGACGTCCCAGGACACACAGGACATGAGGACAGGGTTCACATCCTTTGCTGGGATGCTGTTTCAGGAGTGGTTCTCTGTGGCTCAGTTGGTAGAGCACAAGTGTTGGCAACGCTTAGGTTGTGGGTTCAATCCCCACTGGGGCCACATGTACTGAAAATGTATGCATTGACTACTGTAAGTCGCTTATAAAAGTGAAATGGCGTGTTATGATTATTATTATTATGTTGTGCACCAGGTTCTGGACGGGCTACCTCTGCTCAGGAGTGATTGTGTTTGACTGTGTAACGACCAGCAACCAAACTGGTTCCCTTTAACCATCGTCTCTCTCTGCGGGGCTTCTGTAACCGTGCACAGTGGCTTGTGTGGCACTGTCACGACTGGACAGAAAAGCAGGGTTGTCATTGGCTGGAACTGTGTAAAGGCAGGGCTGTGATTGGATGAGACCGTGAAGGCAGAGCTGTGGTTGGTTGAGCCTGTAAAGGCAGCGCTGTGATTGGTTGAGACTGTAAAGGCAGGGCTGTGATTGGTTGAAGGTGTCTGTGTGTTGCAGCCCCGGGAGCCGTGAGCTCAGTGGAGTTCTCTGCCTTCCTGAACGGCCTGTACCCCCCAGCGGACCTGGGAGGAGACGTGGCAGTGTCCTACAGCACGCCTACAGGTACATCTCACCTGCACAGAGCCCTACACACACCTACACAGAGCCCTACACACACCTGCACAGAGCCCTACACACACCTACACACACCTACACACACCTACACAGAGTCCTACACAGAGCCCTACACAGAGCCCTACACACACCTGCACACACCTACACACACCTACACAGAGCCCTACACACACCTACACACACCCACACAGAGCCCTACACACACCTACACAGAGCCCTACACACACCTACACAGAGCCCTACACACACCTACACAGAGCCCTACACACACCTGCCCTACACACACCTACACAGCCCTACACACACCTACACAGAGCCCTACACACCTGCCCTACACACACCTACACAGCCCTACACACACCTACACAGAGCCCTACACACACCTGCCCTACACACACCTACACAGAGCCCTACACACACCTACACAGAGCCCTACACACACCTACACAGCCCTACACACACCTACAGCCCCTACACACCTACACAGAGCCCTACACACACCTACACAGAGCCCTACACACACCTGCCCTACACACACCTACACAGCCCTACACACACCTGCCCTACACACACCTACACAGCCCTACACACACCTACACAAAGCCCTACACACACCTACACAGAGCCCTACACACACCTACACAGAGCCCTACACACACCTACACAGAGCCCTACACACACCTACACAGAGCCCTACACACACCTGCCCTACACACACACCTACACAGCCCTACACACACCTGCCCTACACACACCTACACAGCCCTACACACACTACACAGAGCCCTACACACACCTACACAGAGCCCTACACACACCTACACAGAGCCCTACACACACCTGCACACACCTACATACACCTACACACACCTACACAGAGCCCTACACACACCTACACACACCTACACAGAGCCCTACACACACCTGCACACACCTACATACACCTACACACACCTACACACACCTGCACAGACCCCTACAGCACACCCACTGGTATGTCATCGCACCTGTTCAGGTATGTCACACCTGTGCTCTGTGTGCAGGTGTGTGTATCGTTGGGTTTGCCTCGGCCCTGGGAGTACACACTGCCTGCTTGTATCCAGTTATGAGGTTTGATTAAGACCAGAGTGTGTTTGATGTTGGGATGGCAGGGGTGGGGTGTAAATTAGGGGTTGGGGTTTGGAGGATGCATGCCCCGGGGTGCTGAGGGGACTTTGGTCTCCCAGAAACCAGTGTTACTGAATCATACACCGCTGTACATCTGTAGAGCAGCGCTGAGATATCAAATTTGTGGTCACAACTAATCTGTCACGGTCTCCCTTGCTCCACGCAGATGTTGCCAAAACCAAAATGTGTTTTCAAATCTGAATATAGTATTCATTCATTCATTCATTCAATTCATTCATTCATTCATTCATTCATTCATTCATTCATTCATTCATTCATTCATTCATTCATTCATTAACCTGCTTATTCCTATTCCTGGTCAGGGTCTTGGGGGGGGCTGGAGCCTATCCCAGCATGCATTGGGTGAGAGGCAGGAATACACCCATCGCAGGGCACTACATACACCATTCACTCACACACTCATACCTACGGGCAATTTAGACTCTCCAGTTAGTCTAACGTGCATGTCTTTGGACTGTGGGAAGAAACCGGAGTACCCGGAGGAAACCCACGCGGACACGGGGAGAACATGCAAACTCCACACAGAAAGGCCCCCGGCCTGGATTCGAACCCAGGATCCACTGCACCACCGTGCCACTCCCAGAGTAGTGTAGTGTGTTTGTGTTACATGAAAAAACAAAGCAAGTGCATTTTTCATAGCACTCATTTGTGATATATTCCAGTAGGGTCCGTGTTATGTCTGTGCGTAGATGAGCTATTACAAATAATAATAATAATAATAGCACATCATGTCGCTCCAAACATTACAATGTTTATTGCAGAATAAAAATGCATGTTTCAGTCATTATTAGGCAGACCCCGTGGCCCTTGTGTGGCGATAATAACCATGTGTTGTTCTGGATGGTTGGTCTTTCTCTCGTAGTGAAGTTTGAAACTGCAGAGCAGCCGTAATTCTTCACATCTGAAGTACGTGTTCCTGTGTGACAGGCCAAGTTACTCGAACAAATGTAGGGAAACATGGAAGCGTCGCGTTGGAGCAAGGCTTGTTTAGGTTTCTGCTAAATGTACCGGTGACAGATTAGTTGTGACTTGGCACAATTCTGATATCAATAATTTGGTCCGCGAAGCCATTTTAATAAGTGCGTTTTACAGATGTACAGAGACCGTATGGCTCGTATATGTAAGTTAACTTTTTTTTAAATGTTGAAAACGTTTTTGCTGAGATCACATACTATAACCTGCCATAAATAATTAGTGAACGACATGCACTGTTTGAGATGCATTTGTGCTTATACAAAGATACATTTGTTTATTCGACTCTTTAAAAGTATCTGCCTCTTGAACAGATTTGGAGTGGCCGTCCGAATCAAGCTCAATTAGCGCGGCCCGTCGATCAACTGACTTCAAACGGCTAATAAGGCCGAATACCTGTCCCTAATAATTACGCTCTAAAGACGCTCAGATGAATAGAATTAGTCACAGAAACGTCTGTGCTTAGGTATCCCGGCAACGTAAACGCTCCAGTCAGCATCCAATATCTATAACAAAGAACAACTGCTAACTGCTGAGTGATGTCATATCCAGATCGGTGATCAATTAACAGCTCAGTCAAACTGAATTGACTTGGAGCCCAGCTGGGAGGGGAGCCTGAGGGCCGAGGGCCGGGGTTGGTCAGCAGATGCTCCGCTTCGGGTTCTGGTACAGGCTCGGAAACACACGGGTCCCACGGCCAGCTTTGTGTTTATTGCTGGAAGAGCTTCGCCTCTCGTTTTACCCCCAAAGAAGAGCCCACTTTATTAAAATAAAAATGTCAGGAGCTTTTATTTTCTTATGTTCTCTTTTTTTTTTCCTTTTTCTTTTTTCTTTCTTGAAAATGCATAAAAAGAGCGTTTGACAGAAAGCGTTTGTACGTTTGTTTTTCCCTGTTTTTGGCGGTTCTGTGTGGAAAGGTTCCTGAAAGAGCATTAAATGTGAAAGTATGAGGAAACTTGTGGCCAGTTTTTTTTTTTTTTTTGTCCCTCCAAAAATAGAGCAACTAAACGAAGGGTCTCTTCCTCCTCCTCCTCCTCTTCTCCTCCTCCTCCTCCTCCTCCTCCTCTCTGACTTCAGTGTTTGGGCCCAGAAAGCCATTTTGCTGTTTCTTTTTGACAGATTCAATCACAGGTAGTAATTATTCTTATTCTCTTATTTCTGCACAACGGCGAGCCTGTGTGTGTTTGTCTCAGCCTCGCGTCAGCTGGTCTGAAAACGCTGTCAGTGTTTCTGACTGGAATGTCCGTACACATACTTCCTAAATGTACCTTTCTGTGTACGTTTCACTGGCTTGATGAAAAATGAACGGCTTTGTGTGTGCGTGTGTGCGTGTGTCTGCTTGTGCGTGTGCGTGTGCGTGTGTAGGCTTAGGGATTTTATTGTCTGGAGAGAGAGAAGAGGACATGATTTGGACAAAGAGCGCTTCGTTTCCGCGCTGTTTGCCTTGGCTTGGCTCTGCCGTGGCCGTGTACGAACGCCAGACGACAAATCTTCGCTCATGTCGTCCTTTTTTTTCCCTCTTCCTTCTTTTCCAAGACAGATGTAAAAATGGGTTTCGGGCCCACAGGAAAAAATGCAAAATGTTTTTCTGTCTTTTTTTCTTTCCTCCCTAAATTATAGTTGCTCTGGTTTCTCAATCAATCGCTCAGAAAAGCTGAATGAGTTCCCATCTCTCACAGGCCATCCGTCAGGGCAGAAGACAGGGTTATGGATGCTTTCTTCACGACCTGCTTTCACGACCCGAGTGGCTCTTGATTGATAGATGACTGCGATGTGTTGTTTTTTCTCTTCGTTAGTGAAACGGATGTGTTCTCACTCTTATCTGCTGTTGGAGCTGAGGCACAGTAAACAGGATTTCTTTGCTTTGCGTCGTCCCCTGAGACGTAGAGTAGACTGTGTGGAGGAGGGCGATGTGTGTGTGTGTCTGGCTGGAGGACCTGGGGCGATGTGTGTGTGGGGGTGAGAGTGAGTGTGTGGTGTGTGTGTGTGGGTGTGGGTGTGGGTGTGGGTGTGGGTGTGGGTGTGTGAGAGTGTGGTGTGAGAGAGAGTGTGGTGTGTGTGTGTGTGTGTGTGGGTGTGGGTGTGTGAGGTGTGTGTGGAGCGTGTGAGGTGAGTGTGAGTGTGGTGTGTGAGTGTTTTATGGGGTGAAAACATTTCGCTCTCGGTGTGTTGTGTCTAAGGATGGCTGCTTCTGCTGGGGCCTGGAGTCTAAGGCTAATGTGTCGCCCACCACACCTGACCCCACAATAGTGCCCCTACAATAGACCCCCACAATAGTGCCCCTACAATAGACCCCCACAATAGTGCCTCACTCACTCTCCCCGCCTCTCGCCAAATCAGACACCATCTCTGTCCCTGAGGCCTCTCGCCCAATCATATATCATCTCTGTCCCTGAGGCCTCTCGCCCAATCATATATCATCTCTTTCCCTGACGCCTCTCACCCAATAAGGAATTGCTCTCGGACATGCTGCCTCTGGCCCTAAATCTCAGCCCCATCGTTTGTGATTCCTGTCCCTGACTATAAAATCTCCCAAACGGACATCGCTCACTTATGATGACCCTGAAATCTGAGCTTTGTATACTTGGGCCCGTATGTACAAAGATTATAAGAGTAGGAGTGCTGCCGGTGCGAGGATCAGTTTAGCCTTCTAGCTCATAATGGATAAGGTTAGGATATGGACAGGGGAAACCTGATCCTAGATCAGAATCTTTGTCCATACGACCCCTCGTTCCGCGATGGCTGTTTTATACGTCTCTCTCTCTCTCTCGCTCTCTCACGTGATTGCTCTCTTCAAACGGACGACGGAGCGATTCCTGTGTTCCCGATCAGAAACAGCTGACGGCATCTCATCATTTCCTGAATTCCTTTGATAGTTTGTTGTGGGGGGAAGAAGAGAAAGATGAAGAATTCTAAAACCTCTCACCCAGGCCAAAAGAGGAGATGAGTTTAAGCCCCCTCCCTCCCTCCTCCTCGTCGTTAGCCGTTTCCTTTGTGTTGATTTGGCGCTGTGCGGATATTCCTGCGACGGGGCTCTGTGAAGGCTCGCTCTCTCTCTTCATGTTGCAGGCGCATTAATCTGGGCTGCCGCTGGGCCCCGCGCCTCTCCAATGAAAGCAGGAATGCGGGGAATGCAGGTGTCCTGCCCGAGGCTTCCTCTCTCTCAGATGTCTGGGGCCCGGGCTCGTAATGACCAGGTTTAGCGCTCCCTAACGGGATTTACAGTAGCGGCGCTGCTCTGCTTTCTGTCTCTCTCACAGTGATGCACACAGAGCTGTCTCCCCCCCGTGTCTCTGCTTGTGTTCATCTCCTCCTCTCCTCCACCCTCTCCCTCTCTTCTCCTGCTCATACCCTTCCTGTCCCTATAGCTCTCTTTTCTCTCTCTCTCTGTCTGTCTCTCTCTGTCTGTCTCTCTCTCTTCCCTGTCTCTTTCTCTCTCTCTTCTCTCTCTCTCTCTCTCTCTCTCTCTCTCTTCCTCTGTCTCTCTCTCTCTCTCTCTCTCTCTCTCTCTCTTTCTCTCTCTCTCTCTCTCCCCATTTCTCTCTCTCTGTTAAACCCTACAGCACTTTTCCCCCTCTGTCTCAGTTCAATTCAAATTAGTTTTATTGGAAAAACAACTGGGTGATTTATTGCCAAAGTATAACAAGCACGATCAGGAGCAGGAGTAATAATCATTGTATGTGGTTGGGGGGGGGGAGGGGGTAATTAACTCATCAAAATGAAACCATGATAGTAGCCATTAAACAATAACAATATACGCAAACTAATTTTAGGGTGATTGCATATATTAGCTTTTGGATCGTTCAGCTTCGTGTTGCAATAATTTGGGTGTGCGTGTGTCCGGACTGTGCCCGTGGATCACACTAAAACCTTACAGTACCTAAAAGTAGCACTTGGGCACACACCGAAGCACGCTCGTATTTTGACACGAAGTACCCACCACGCACTTGACTGTGGGCCCGGGAGTGACAGCGTTGTGCCTGTGTGTTCGTATTTGTTTTGGGTTTTTATTTTGTATCTGAATATATTATATTGGTCTCTTTGGTGGTCTCTTATTCAATTCAGTGGTGCAGTGTTGCCTTAGCAGTCATGTAGAGTATGAAGGATAAATGAAAGAAAAGAAAATTACAATATAAAAATTCAAAGAAGTACTATATTGCTTTATTATATTTTTAAATATCCCACAATCATGGGGATAAGCTAAAGAAATAGGAGTTTTCTTGGCAACGTGGAGCCCAAATGGCTGCTTAATCTGAAACGTCATGGTTGCATGTTGTATATCTCATACCGTATATGACTGCTTTGGCAACATTTCTTTCATTTGTCCTATAAAGATTCATTGAATTGAACACAGCTAAGCAGAGAGGAAGAAACAAAATGACCTCAGACCTCTCTTACTGTGTCACAAACTGGTGACATCACAATGACCCAACTGAAACAACAAGAAAGTTGTTGATTTGCGTTTCCCCCCAAAGACCCTAAAATTGAGGAAAATTGTGGGAGAAATTTTCAGTTATGAAGTTAGAAGTGTGCAGTTATGTTAGCAAAAACATTTCTTACTGTCATTTGTCGAAAGATTTACGGTAATGTTAAATGATTACTAGCTATAACGTGTTACCGTGCCCCAACTAGTTAGCTAGCGCTCACTATCGCTAGATTAACGTTAATTCGCTATCAACTCTAGCTCAGTTAATTGAGTGAGTCAATATAGTGAAGACATTGATGCACTTACGTGGAGATTAAATGCAATGAACAGCACTAACATGGTCTGCATCCTACTCCAGTTTAGCACACTTTATTTGATTAGGCTCATCCTTAAACAGTGATCATATCGTATAAACGAACGTTTGTTTGGATTGTGTGTCTCCATCAGGTTGTTGCCGTGTACGTCACTATGTTGACGACGCTCCACTTTCATGTCGTATTATGGGTACGTCCTTGTTTAGAGAGCAGTGCGAAAAGTGAAAAATGCCCACCGTTTCTCTCTCTCTCTCTCTCTCTCCCTCTCCCTCTCCTCTCTCTCTCTCTCTCTCTCTCTCTCTCTCTCCCCTCTCTTATTCCTTTTCTTCCCGTCCTCTGCACGTTTTCTTTTTCACTCCGTGTAGTAGTATTATTATTATTAAAATATCATACGTTCCGCTGTGCGAGTCTGGTCAGAGATGGTTGACTCCTGACGACGTACGCACAAGCGCAGAGGACCGCATTCCTCTTCACCGACTCGTTTCAGACAGAGTTTAACGGCCCGTGCCGCAGGCGAAACGTTTGAGTGTTGAGCTTTTCAGCCCCGCCAGCCAGGATGAAAGCGTGGCGTAAACATTTACAGTACATTTACAGTTCTTTCACTGCAAGCACCCTTGCTTTTATTCTTTCGTCTGCGTTAAAAGCTCGTTCTTGGCCCAGACGCAACCCGGAGTGAATCGGCCCGAATCGCAGGCATCGGCCGCTATTCCACCCCCCTGGTGAAGGCTTCCCAGTCACCCGTAGAGCCCCCCCCCCACGCCTCTGGCCCGGCGTCACATTCACGGATGCTAATTGGACAGAAACCCGGGGGCCACAGCCAAGTCCTTGCCAGTCTGCGCGCACAGAACTGTTAAAATGCGCTTTAACCAATCAGAGCGGCCCGTCAATTCTTCCACACGGAGTTAGGGGGTCGACGGGTTTTCATCACGGGCACGTTCGGCGTTTGGCGGTGTAAACGATCGTGCGCGCGGATCACTCAGAGATGGGGTGGGGGGCTCTTTTGGGCAGTTGCCGTGGCGGCGTGCAGCCAGGGAAAGATGTTATATTTTATCAGAGCTAAGCAGGCGTGAAAAACACAATCGGATTAAAAGCTTCCGAACTGCAGTTTGATCCCCTTCCTGTACCCTCTGTGCACTTTAACATGGTTTGAGTTTCTGGGTAAAGCACTACTTTTTAAACATATATATATATATATATATTTTTTTTCTGTTTCTGCTTTTTCCCCCATTTTTCTCCCAATCTAGTAGCCAAATTACACCCTCTATTTTCACTTCAATCCCCCTCCTAAACTCATATCGGCTTCCCTCCCCCCTCCCTGGGGCGGACAGCCAATCGCTGCTCCCTAGCTCCCGGCCAGGGCCGATACTGGCGCGGCCGGTGGAATCGAACCCCGGTTGCCGTGGGCAGCGTGCGTCCTGATCGGACGCTCTTACCGCTACGCCACCCGGGAGGTCTAGCGTTTCCCTTTTTATGTGTGAAACGAACAGACCCAAAGACTGCACTTAAAGCACTTAACAGACGTATAGAATATCAAATAGATATAAACACAAATCACCAAAACTCTTCTGTGTGTTTGAGTTTCAAACGAGATCTCCGTCCTGTCATGTCTCGAGGTTCCGTCGCTCTTTGCCTCCACCGTTTGGTCGTTTCGGTGATACGGATGTGTTTCTGAATTTGAGTGTTTTGTTGTTGTCTTTCCTTTCTTTGCTGCCTCTCCTCTTTAAAGAGATGAACCCAGCAGGTGAGTGCACTTCTTTGGCCCAACCCGGCCAGAAAGGCCTTCAGCACAGTAGAAATACCGGAAACGAAACACAGTAGACGTAGAAATAGACGTACCATAGAAGTACCATAGAAAACACAGTAGAAGTAGCATAGAAAAACCATAGAAACATTGTAGAAGCACCATAGAAACACCATAGATCTGTAGAAACAGTAGCTGAACAGAGAGAAAAGGCACGGGGGAAGCCCAGCCAATCGCTAGGAGCTCCGGTGCGTCTCATCGAGCGCTGCCAAACACATACGAGCCTCAGGGCCTCCCAGTGATCCACAGTAACACTGTGTAGAGCCGCCACGTCCTTTTTCTGCTTACTACCCGACCGTCTCGCTCACGCTCTCCCTCTCTCTCCATCCCTCACTCTCATTCACTGACTCTTTTACTCACTCACTCACACACACACACACACTCTCTCCCTCTCATGCACTCCCTCACACTGAACACAGGTGCAAATGAGCGACACTTGTGTGTGTCTGAGACCTGACGTATGAAGCTGTGGTCCCCCAGAGTGCTTTCTCTCCTTCCCTCTCACTCTCTCCCGCTCTCCCTCCCTCCCTCTCTCTCTCTCTCTCTCTCTCTCTCTCTCCCTCTCTTTCCTCCATCTCTCTCTCCATCTCTCTCTCTCTCTCTCTCTCTCTCTCTCTCTCTCTCCCTCTCTCCCTCTCTCTCTCTTTCTCTCCATTGTTCTCTGAGACGAGGAGCATCAGGCTCCCAGATGATCTCATCACAGCTGTGCGGACAGCAGCTTACAGTCAAACAAACACACTGAGAGAAGGAGAGGTGACTGTACTGCACTTCACCCCCACACACACACACACACACATCTGCACTGTAATTACCTCTATATTTACCTCATGCGTTTACAATCATTTCCAGAGGTTTTCTGTAGTACACATTCACCAGTGAGCTTGGCCCTTTCTGTTAACCTGCACAATGACCAGGACTGATCGATGTTCTATTTGCTTTTTTACTGTGGTAGTAGCACACACACTTACAGACACACACACACTGTCACACACACACACACACACACACACACACACACACACACTCACACTCACACTCACTTACACACACACTCACAGTGCAGCCAAAGATGGACGTTCAGGTAGAACTGTAAATCATTACATCAACAGCCGTTAAGAAACGGCAAAGATTGTGGCAGATTAGTCTTCCATAATTAGAAGATTAAGATTAAAGATGGACATTCAGGTAGAACTGAAACCATTAGGGCCGTTTTTGGGTGGGGGGTGGCAGATTAGTCTTGCAGAATGAAGGTAAAAGATTAAGCGCTGCAGCCTAGGAACAGAGACAGCAGGTTGGGATTGGGGAGGGGGGTGGGAAGGGGGTGGGCAGGGGGTGTGTCCTTTCCTTTGGGGGCTCAGGTAAAGAGTTCAGCCCTGTTGTGGATCTTTTGCACGGGAAAATTTATGAGCAGACGACCTGCTTGACCACACTCATTTCCCCCCCCAGAGAACGAGAGCAAACGCTGGCCACGTACTCTGGCAGGGAAAACACTTTACCCTCATAGATCCTGGCCTGTCAGGCCCAGCACTCTGTCACTGTCCAGGCCTGAGAGACACAAACGTAAACATCCGAACATTTCTTACAGGCTCAGACAGCAGAGCCTTCTTACAAACTTGAACCGCTTGCGATAATGTTATCGTAACGTAGGGATTCTTTGTTCGGCTCGGTTAAGATGTTTGTGCTTTTGTTTCTAAACTCGAATCATTCGTCATACGTGTTCAGCCAATGGCAATAATTTTTCTGCCTGATTTTTTTCCTGGCAGCAAAAGGACATGCCCTTTGATTGGTGGTTTGGTGTTGTGATTGGAGTGTGATTGGTAGTTAAAGGATGAGAGACGGAGTGCGTAGGCGTGCTCATTTGCTGCTCCTGCAGTCTTTGTGTCCCTTGGTTGGACGTACGTACGGACGCATCGGTGCCGACCCAGCTCACTGAAATGAGGAAATATTGACGGACAGTTTTGTGCACCTTGTCACAGCCGCCTATTTCATTTGAGGGTTTGAGAGAGAGAAGGAGAAAGAAGGAGAGAGGGAGATGGAGAGAGAGATGGAGAGAGATGAGAGAGGGAGAGAGAGAGAGAGAGAGACAGAGAGAGGGGGAGAGAGGGAGAGAGGGAGAGAGGTCAAAGAAAATATAACGCCAGCAGGGGTCCCGAGAGGTGCTATTTTCCTGTATTATCATAAACTAAAGCTGTACGAGCGCAAACTTCGCTGAAAAGGCGTTGAGTTACCTGGCCAGACATAACAGGAAAGGATTAGTAAACTGCTGGCAGTCTATACCTGCTACTGGAGGGGGAAGGGGGGGTCGTACACCTCTCCATCCCTCCCTCCCTCCCTCCCTCCCTCCCTCCCTCCCTCACTCCCTCGCTCAAATGATTCTAGCAGGCCAGAGGAAGGGTAGAGGAATTACTCCAAAGCAAAGTTATGTTATTCCAGAGGTCTCTCTGGCAAGCGCAGCACCAGGAGTCTGAGGAAGACTTACGACGGGCCACTTCCATCCCATAATTAGTCCCGGGGCTGTTCTTGGAGACCGGAGATTGAGAACTGGAATAAAATATATATATATGGGTAAATATATATATGGAGGCACTAGACTAAATATGTTTGTCTTTCGCGCACACACACACACACACACACACACACACACACACACGCCTTCCCTGAGTTTTTCAGATTACTTCGTTAACTTTCAGAGTTCAGAGACGGTGGCCAAACAACATGAGAAGCTTTTTCCCGTACTTTGAAAGAGTGTTGGCCTAAAAAAAAAATCCACAGCGCTTCTAACAGAATCCTTTGGATTTTGTGCAAATTTCTTGTCTCACTTGATGAAGCTGTGGCCTCACGCTGATATTCCTGACAGTGTCTCACTTGGAGAGCAGTAAGAATGAGGAACAGCAGGCCACAGAGGCCTGCGATGAATGGCGAAACCTTTGCCAGGGTGCAGGCCAAATTTACAGCCCTGTCTCTCTGCTGCCATGTTTTTATTTGCTAACAAAATCTTTTTTATTTTATTTTTTTGCTGAGTCTATTGGCCCTTATTCTGCAGGATTGTTGTGTTAGGCTCCTTCGTTTGCTTGCCACATTGTGCTACCCTGCACGTACGTACGCACGCCAAAGCACAAACACATGTTCTCAGACACACAATTACAGGTTTTTAAGGGTAAGAACTGTACGCTGTGGTTTTTCTCCAGTAAAACCTCTCCGCTGTTGTTTGTACACTCCCTCTTTAGTGACGTCATCAGTAGTTTTGGTCCTTCTGTGTGTTTCTCTAGACTTGTGAGGAAGAGGATGTTTGGAACGTGTTTTAGAAACCCTGAGTCAGGGCCTCCCAGGTGGCGTAGCGGTAGAATGTCCGACGCTGCCCACTGCGACCAGGGTTTGATTCCACCAGGTCACGCCAGTTTTGGCTCTGGCCGGGAGTGCCACTAGGGGGGCACTTGGCTGTCCGCCCCAGGAGGGGGGAGGGGGGAGAGGAGGCTGCAGAGGTGGGCCTGTGTGTTACACCATGGCGGGTGCACTCGGAGGAGGTGGTTCAGCGCTCACTACTCTCAGGACTACGGCAGGGGGGGGGATAATTGACATGAAAAAGAGAGGGTATAATTGGCTACTAAAAATTTGGGAGAAAAAATGGGGAATAAAAAGCAGAAGAAAGCAAAAAGAAACCCTGGTCCATGTGGTCACCTCCTTCCTCATTGCTCCTCTCCCCCCACCCTCTTCCTCCTCTTCCTCCTCCTCCTCCCAGGGATCCCGAGGGTCGCCCAGTGCAGGTTCTCCCTGCCCCTCCGGCTGGCCTGCTGCCCCTGCTCAGCCTCCAAGAATGCCAAGTTCAAGATCACCGTCGACACCAACAAACCGCCGGTGGACCTGGGCGTGGTGTTCCCAGGTAGAGTCCTCACCGGACGCCAGACAGCCTCCCAAACAGGCCACGTCGGTCCCTAGCTTTGAGGCACAGTCATTATTTAACATTTTTGCCTGTCACATTCCTTTTTAGCAAGGCCTTTTCTTAACTTGGCGTTTGTTTTTATGCATCTGTAGCACTTTGAGATTTACTTTTAATGACAAGTGCGTTACAAATACATTTTTAAGCATTTAGCAGACTCTCTTATCCAGCGACTTACAAGATGTGCATTAATACAAGGTAGGAACAATCATAGTTAGCGCAAGAGATCAGTGCAGTAATACAGCAATAGACATCATTGTTGGCAACTGCACACCATAATACCTGTAACACCGGAAAGGAAAAGGTTACTAAAATGTTATTTAATTTTTTTTTTTTGTTTGTATGAAAATGTATTATTATTATTATTATTATTGTTCTTATTCAGCAATCACCAAAAATAAAGGTGAAAAAAGCAAATCATTCCATACATTTGTCAAAAGTTCAGGACAAATGTTCATAGACTGGAGGCTGCAGTGATCCAGTGCGCTCAGGAGAAGTGTGTGAATCAGTGAGACTGGGAAGCAGAGAGAGCACCTGCACACAAGGCACGGGAGAGGAGAGGGAAAACAGCGCCCCCTAGGTTCACAGCCCCAGAGTCACGCTCAGGTGGCCATAACGTCTCGGCCGCCTCTCTGCTGTCAGCGCGCGGTGGAGCGGATCACACTGATTGTATTTTTAACACGCGAACATTGGCAGGCTCCGGGACGCGGGCCACAGCGTCCGGACTAACACGGCTCTTAACTGCACTGTTATGGCAATATTTCACCGGCCGTGGTTTCCGACATGACACTTAGGGGAAGTTCAGGAAGGCCGTTTCCGCTCCAGTTTGAGAATGTGGCCGTGGCACAGGCCTGGGAGGAGATAAGATCCAATAATGTTATCACGCTGCGTTTCAGGATGTGGAGGGTTGAGCTAACCAATTTATTCTCCGTGTACAAGGTAATCACATCTGCTTCCAGGCTTTGTGGTTAGGGACAGGACCAGAATAGAGGATAGAAATTAAAACATAAAAGTGCACACCCACTGTTCACGCACACCTACTGGTACAATCGATTGATTTGACTGTGCAGACTAATATAATGTGCATGAAAATATTACATGTATTTTATGGGAGTACAGGGTGCTATTGGTAGTGTGCTGATTTTATACAGTCTAAATTAATTTGTGTGGAACATGAAAATAAATAAAAAGATGACTTCTAGCGCAATGTTAGGAGGTCTGTGGTCGGTGGTCTAGCGGTTACAGCGTTCGACGCTGGCCACTGTGACCGGGGTTTGTTTCCACCGGCCACGCCAGTATCGGCTCTGGCCCGGAGTGCCACTAGGGGGCGTCAATTGGCTGTCCGCCCCAGGGAGGGGGGAGGGAAGCCGATATGAGCTCGCTGCGTATAGGAGTGGCTCTGTGGTTACTAGAGTTACAGTCGATGGCTTGGCGAGTGCCGGCTCGGAGGAGACGATACTTCGCCTTTGTCACTGCCGGTCTCAGGGCTACGGCAGCAAACTCACAATATGAGGTGGGGATTGACATGAAAAGAGAGGGTCTAATTGGCTACTAAATTGGGAGAAAATCTGAAACAAAATCTTAAGGTGGTCTGTGGTTGTGTGATTTAAGTCTCCGTTTTGTCCCTTAATCGTGAAGTTCTCGGAGGCGCCTGTAGCCCCGTCCCGTGATGGGGGAGGACGGATATCACAGCCTGGGGATCACAACTCCAGACCTTTATTATGTATAGAGACAAAAGGGAAAGAAAACAGCCATTCTGTGCGCTTGTGTGGCGAGCGAGCGAGCGCGACGCGCAGATAAAGAACAAGGCGTCGCTCAGCTCCGCTGGCGTCCGGCGCAGATAACACAACGTATCTCTGTCTGTCATCCTCTCTTCTGTACATGTGTCAAAACAACAGTGTGAGTGTGCAGCTCTCCCTGAGCACGGCAGGGTGTGCAGCTGAGCTAACCTCTCCTCTCTCCTCCCCTCTCCCCTTTTCCCCCTCTTCTCCCCTCTCCTCTCCTTTTCCCCCTCTTCTCCCCTCTCCTCTCCTCTTCCCCCTCTCCTCTCCTCTCTCCTCTCTCTCTCTCCTCTTCTCTCCTCTCCTCTCCTCTCCTCTCTCTCTCTCTCCTCTCCTCTCTCTCTCTCTCTCTCCTCCTCTCCTCTCTTTCCTCTCCTCTCTTCTCTCTCTCCTCTCCTCTCCTCTCTCCTCCCTCCTCTCTCTCCTCTCCTCTCCTCTCCTCTCTCCTCTCTCTCTGGATAAAGACTTCCTGGAGAAGTCGGAAGATAAGGAGGGGAACGCTCTCTCCTTCCAGCTGATTGCGGGTAACAAAGTGACCGTGGTCGCCTCCAAGACATCCCGTGAGTAAAACACACGCATTAATCAATCATTTCATAAGTATGCACGCAGGTTTCCCCATACAGTTATACAAACTAACAACTGCCGCTGCATCTATCAAACGTTCGGATCATGTAAGATCTTCTTGTTTGCCTCGTTCAGTCTGGCTCTAAGATGTTGCACAGCCTCAATAGAAGGGTTCTAAGGAATCGGAACCGGCTCATGAGCCACTCGTCATCCTCGGCAAAAGAGTCAGACCGGTCCCTGAAAATGCGATCTCAACCTGAAGCGCTCTCACCAATCCCTCTAATAGCGCAAGGGCCACCATTGCAAGCTTGGACTTTAAACTTTGGAGTTAAAAGACAAACTGCGGAGTTTACACTCTGTGTGTGGCCTCAGGTGTTCCTTTGCACGTCCGAACAAGTTGGACTCCCGATAAATGTTGGTACGAGAAATTGTGCTCATATATTGCTTGATAAATGATGCCCATTGTGTGTCCATTTAGCAGAAAAAGTCTCGTACAACACAGACAGACACACATCAGAGCTGAGTGGCAATATTGTAATAAACATGGTCCGTGTAACATCTATAGGATGTGTTCCACATCATACAGGATAGAGGTCACCATTTCTGTTCAACACAACTTAGAATCAGCCCCAAGAACCGTTCAAAGTGTTAGTGAGTTTTTAACAAGACCAAGGCCAGACATTAGCTGCCTTTCCTCTGACTGAAATTCCTCACGAGGTAAGAACGCGACACAAACAGGTGTCCTCAGGTAACACGACTTGAACAGGTGCTAAAAATCCAGCCCAAAGTTTTTGGGTCAAGAGCGGAGTTTCCGGGGTTTTTTTCTCCGCTTGAAACGGAATCCAGCAGCAAAGAATATAATGAGAACGGAACTCCTGTTCCAGCCCGGCGCTGGCTGCTGCCGTCGATTCACAGCCCAGATCAGTGGTTCCCAACCTCAGTCCTGGGGCCCACTGTGTGTACGCTGGTTTTCATTCCAACCATTATCGCAGTTCCTGAAGTGTAACGAGCTGTTAATTGTTTTTGATGAGACACTTTTACCGTCCAGTGAGGGATGATTTTCCATCTTAATGCCACATTATTACGCCAGAGACAGACATTCTTGTTACAGAGGACCTTTAATCTGCCAGATTAAAAGCTCTCTCACAACTATCGGTTGCATTTTCTGTAATGTGCCGTGGCGAATTTTGAGATTTACATTTTAATTGATTTATTGACAGACCCACAACTGAAGTCCAAAGTGAGAATGCGTGGTCATTGAAACTAACTCATTTTGCAGAACTCAAACATTTTGACTTTCAAAGACAGAGAAATCAAGTGGTAATGAGTCAAACCTGCATTGTTTTAAAATTGATTTCAGCACGAGTTGTGGAACCTAAACGTATGTTTTCAACAGCTTTAATTGATGAAGAGATTGGTTGTAATGAAAACCAGTGCACGCCGCGTGGCCCCCACTGGTCCAGATGTTCCTGCTCTGCCTCACCAGTCCTCAGCAGGGAGGAGAGCACTGACACACACACTCCCCACACACACACACACACGACTGCATTGTCCCCGCGTCAGAGTGTGAACACACTGCCAGGGTTTCGCTTGTTTTCCTGTGAGCGATGCATGCTGGGTGATCTCGTTCGCGCAGGGCTGGCAGCTCTGATGAGTGGGGCAGTGTGTAATCAGGAGCGATGCATGCTGGGTGATCTCGTTCGCGCAGGGCTGGCAGCTCTGATGAGTGGGGCAGTGTGTAATCAGGAGCGATGCATGCTGGGTGATCTCGTTCGCGCAGGGCTGGCAGCTCTGATGAGTGGGGCAGTGTGTAATCAGGAGTGATGCATGCTGGGTGATCTCGTTCGCGCAGGGCTGGCAGCTCTGATGAGTGGGGCAGTGTGTAATCAGGAGCGATGCATGCTGGGTGATCTCGTTCGCGCAGGGCTGGCAGCTCTGATGAGGGGGCAGTGTGTAATCAGGAGCGATGCATGCTGGGTGATCTCGTTCGCTGGGCTGGCAGCTCTGATGAGTGGGGCAGTGTGTAATCAGGAGC
>JAINUG010000354.1:177500-200000 GCA_029706075.1 Aldrovandia affinis | reverse complement strand
GTCCTCGCCAAATTCACAACCAAGACAATATATATACATACATGGAGTTCATTCCCTCCCTCCTCGCCTCTCCACTGTGTATCTGATGTGTGGTGAGTTTGTACTGGTGCACTATGGCTGCCGTCACGTTCACCCAGGTGGGTGCTGCACATTGGTGCTGGTTGAGGTGAGTTGCTGCTATCGTTGTAAAGCGCTTTGAATTCCCTGGAAGAAAACCGCTATATAAATCCAATGTTCAATTCAAATTCAATTGTCTGTGTGAATAACAGCACTCTGGATGTTTGAGTCGTCTGAATGTTGGATAAACGTTGTGCTGGAATTGTCTGTCTGTGTCTGTGTGTGCGTGTGTATGTGTGTGTGATGTTGTGTGTGCGTGTGTATGAACATTGTGCTGGTGTGTGTGTGTGTGTGTGTGTGTGTGTGTGTGTGTGTGTGTGTCTGTGTGTGCTGATGTTGTGCTGATGTTGTGCTGGCGTTGTGTGTGCTGCAGCTGCGGGTCGGGGCGCAGAAGTTCCAGGACCTGCTGTCTGAGCGGGCCGTCCAGTTCCGGGCCATCCAGCGCCGGCTGCTCACGCGCTTCAAAGACAAAACCCCCGCACCCCTCCAGAACCTGGACACCCTGATGGAGGGCACCTACAGACAGGTCTGTGTGTGATCTACGCTCACGCACACTCACACTCTCTCACACACACACACACACACACACACACACACACACACACACACACACACACACACACACACACACTCACCTACACACACACACTCACCTACACACACACTCACACTCACCTACACACACACACAATCACACACACACACACACACACACACACTCACACACACACACACACACACACACACACACACACACACACACACTCATGACTAGAGCCATGAAAACAGAAGGAAGCAGTCTCCCAGTCTCCCACTCTCTCTCTCCTCATCCGTCTCCTTCAGCTACACTGAACACAAGGTAATTATTGTTGGCCACACTGGTCTGATTTGAGGGTCTGAAGAAGAGAGGCTCTAAAAATAAGCGCTGAGCGTGCGGATGTGAGCCGAGTGTAATTGTAGCTGTCACTTCTGGAGGGAGAGACGCTTTAGAGGACCGGTCCTGTGAACATGGCGTCCCTCTGGTCTCTGTCCCGCCTGCGTGAGGAGGGCAGTGGGGGTCATCATTCATTTGTTCCCAGTGTGTCCCGGGACATGGGGGCTTAGAGAATCTCACTTTTATGATTCTTATTTAGTGTGAAACTGAAAGTCTTGGCTGCAGAGGATAAACAGCATTGTGTCCAATTCCACCAGTAATTTATCTTAAAATGATACAGCGTGTGTGTGTGTCTGCACTGAACATGTGTTTTTAAGCAGGCAAGTGTGTGTAGTTTGTTATGGTGTGTGTGTGTGTGTGTGATGTGTGTGTGTGTGTGTGAGTGTGTGTGTGTGTGTGTGTGTGTGTGTGTGGGGGTATGTGTGTGTGTGTGTGTGTTTTTTGCTCTCTCTCTGTGCTCCCTCCTTTTTTTCTAAAGGCCATTATAGCAGACACAGGGTCACTGTATCACCGCTGTAAAAGCAGCAGGGTGAGGGTGGTGTGGGTGAGGGTGTGGGGTGAGGTGTGGGGTGAGGGTGAGGGTGTGGGTGAGGGTGAGGGTGTGGGTGTGGGTGGGGGTGTGGGTGAGTGAGGTGTGGGTGAGGGTGGGTGAGGGTGAGGTGTGGGTGAGGGTGAGGTGAGGTGAGGGTGAGCCTGGCTCTGTGTTCACCCTCACGCACGTGCAGTTTGGACTCAGACGATATCTCTGCTCACTGTGTGACTGGAGCTGGTGAGGAAATGACCGTTAGCATTACTCAGAGTAGCCCATTAAAATCACATTTATTAAAATCACGTTCATTAAGCTCTCGCTAGGCTGCGGTGATAACCGTCTTGCACAGCTGTTCAGAGCAAGAGCACACACACACACACCCACTTACACACACACACACACACACACACACACACACACCCACTTACACACACATACACACACATACACTCACTCACACACACACACACACACACACACAATTATCCTTGTGTACATATGCATACGTTCTTGTATACACACGCACACACAGACTTTCAATGACCCTCTCATATGCCTATAGACGCACATTTTTATACACACCCAGATATATATAACCACTCACACAATGAAGTGACAATCTCACACACACTCACACACACACACTCTCTCTCACACACACACACACACACACTCACACACACACACTCTCACACACACACACACACACACACATGCTGTGCTGATGAAGGCCTTGGTCTCGCCGCCTCACGATGTTCAGAGTACGCCCTCGTCAGCGTTCATCAGCGGCCTCCTCCCGAGCCGCCGCGCTCTGATTGGTTCAGGAGGGGACGGCGATGTCACTAAGCACTGAATTCTATCCCCTTATGTTTCCCCCTTAACGTGCTCCCCTTAACGTGTTCCCCCTTAACGTGTTCCCCCTTAACGTGTTCCCCCTTAACGTGTTCCGTTCCTCAGACCACAGGACCGCTCTCTTTAGCCTCGTGTTGCTGTGGAGGTAGGGTTTGTAACGGAAGCTAATTGTGGAGTAACGCTGTAGATGACAGGGTGTCAGACTCAACCAGTTAAACCCTGCCTTAAGCCCTACGTCCAGCCTACACATTCGTGAGGAAGGATCCGCATTCGCCTCTCCCTGCAGCTCAAGGGCACATTCACGATGCAGGATCTAGAGTTTCTCTCCTCCAGCGAGAACCTCTCCACACCAGTGCTGCCATAGTTACCCCATCAGCAGCAGCATCAGGACCGGTCC
The DNA here is from genome assembly GCA_029706075.1 of Aldrovandia affinis. Taxonomy (NCBI): domain Eukaryota; kingdom Metazoa; phylum Chordata; class Actinopteri; order Notacanthiformes; family Halosauridae; genus Aldrovandia; species Aldrovandia affinis. The sequence continues at coordinate 197,171 of JAINUG010000354.1, read as the reverse complement.
CCCCCCTGGCTAATGCAGGAGGTATTAGAGGAACACATTACAGGAGGAACACATTAAAGGAGAAGCACATTAAAGGACAGGATATCAAAAAGAGCGTTGCCCTGATGAATGGCAGAGGAGAGGAGAGAGGAGAGGAGAGGATGATCAGGTCTCCTGCTTCCTGCCGGCTTTACGGAAAAGCGTGCGGGACACTCTATCCACCCCGTAATGTATACAGGCCATAATGGATAATATTGATAGGTTTTAAACGTGATGTACATTCTGAATTAATTATTAATTGTTGAGGAAATGGCCTTCACGTTCGGTAGGCAGCAGCAGAACTGGCACGGTGATGGATCTCGTGCGTTTTTAAATATTTATTTATTGTTTAAACTTGGGATGGGGCGGAGTGCGTTTTCTTTACGCTTCGGTACGCGCTTAGCATCGGCGTGAAGTCGATCCTGGGTCGTGGGAGTCGTGGAATTGCGGTCCTAGAATCGGGCCTCCCAAACCGTTGTCTGCAGGGGTCAAGTCCGGCGGTTTGGGGAAAGAGGGCGTTGCTGTGGAAACCATAAAGAGACCTGAACCTGACCTTAAGTGGGGGTGACTGGTATGTGGAGCGGCCTAAACTGTCAGCTCAGTCCACACTGTGATTATCTGTGTGTGAAAGTGTGTGTGAGTGTGTGTGAGAGTGTGTGTGAGAGTGTGTGAGAGTGTGTGTGAGAGTGTGTGTGAGAGTGTGTGTGAGAGTGTGTGCGAGAGTGTGTGACAGAGTGCCTCAGTTCTCCAGCTGAAACGGATCAGTCTGGTTACCTGGCAACCTGTCTCCCTCACCCCTCACCCCTCACCCATCCCTCTCTCTCTCTCTCTCTCTCCCTCACCCCTCATCTCACTCTCCCTCTTTCACTCCCTCCTCTTCTCCATCCCTCTCTCTCTCTCTCTCTCTCTCTCTCTCTCTCTCTCTCTTTCTCTCCTTCTCTCTCTCTCTCCCTCTCCTCCTCCCCCTCTCCTCTTCTCCTTCTCCTCCTCTCTCTCTCTCTCCTCTCCCTCTCTCTCCCCTTCTCTCTCTCTCTCTCACTCACCACCCAGGGAGTCGGGGAGAAAGGCCTGGGATTATCCCAAACCACAAGCTCACACTCACCATTTCACATAATTACATATAAATATATTTATATCAGATGTGCTCTGTGTGTGTATAGTTGCGCACGCAGTGTACACATACATATATACACAGTGTGTAGCTGTGTTCATATTTACATATTCTTATGAAATCTTATGAAAACACACAGAGACAAGTACCCACTGGTAGAGAGTTGTGCTGCTCTCTTGTTGCTGAATGCCGTGTTGTGAACTCTGCAGGGGAATTCCTATCGGCAGTTGCAATAAAAACGGGATAATTGTGTGAAAATGATATGAAATGATATTTGCACAAACTGAAGTTTAAATAATCAATCACACGGGCTAAATTAACTTGTCACTGGAATGACAACATTCGGTATCAAATGATAGCCGATGCCCCTGGGCGGTAAACCTGCTGCCCCCCCCCTCTCCAGCGCGATTAGGGCTTCAGAACGGCGGTGGAGCTAATCCCTGAGCTGCCTTGTAGCGCTGCAGTCATGTGACATTCTTACCCAATCGCTGTACAGTAGGGCGGTAACACTCCCATCACCAGTATGAACTGAGCAGGAGAAACAGACTGGGTCAGGCTGCAACACACACACACACACTCACACACACACTCACACACTCATACACACACTCACACACACACACACTCACACACACACACACACACACACTCACACACACACACTCACACCCACTCACACACACACTCACACATGCTTCTTGGTGAGCTCGTGCCGGTTCTCCCTCCCTTGGAGCGGACAGCCAATCGCCGCCCTTAATCAGGGCTCCTGGCCAGAGCCGGGCTGGCTCAGCTGGCTTTTGAACCGCGGCTGCAGTAGGCAACTCGCATTCCCAAGCGAATGCTTTGACCGTTACGCCACCTGAGGCCCCTGCCTCTCCCTTTCTGAGCAGAGAGTTTGGTCGTGTTCCGTTAAAGACATAAATAATTGATTGATTTGGGATCGGAAACAAAACATGAATCCATCACAGACACCATCGTCTGACACAGCAGCTGGAAGAGGCCGGCGTGCGATTGGGGGAGGTTTCCGGCCGGGTTCGACGCTGTTGGACGGGTTCAAGTTCCTCTGCAGGGAGTATCAGAGACGGCGGATAGATCCCTCATTCTGTATTTCATAACTGTGACGCATTTTGCCGTAGCTATTGGCTGCTCACATTCACCAGGTGCAAAACGGAATCAATCACACACAGACACACACACACACACACGTACACATACTCACACTCACACACACACACTCACACACACACACACTCACACTCACACACACACTCTCACACACACTCACACACACACACACACACACACACACGAAAAACCTGTCCAGACTCTGACTCCTAGTCGTTGAGAATTTGGAAAACGTTGAGCGTGAGAGGCGCTCCTGTCTGAGATCCAAACACCTTGTGTATTTAAGGAGGAAATCCCCCCCCCCCTCCCCTCCCTCCCCCCTCCCTCGAGGGTATTGCACAACTCCACTTCTACGACAATCTTTTTCCATAAATCTGAGCGGAGCTCTCTCTGTAGCGGTCAGTCGTGTCTGTGGGGGAGGAGGGCGTGGCCTCTCGCTGACGCGCTCGAGTTTGGCGGGTTGGGCGACTGGCCCGGGAGCGCGGGGGGGAACGCGCTCGTCGCCGTTTCCATAAATATTGTTCCACCCAGGAGGGAAAACACCCGGGTGTTTATCAAGCGGCCCTGAGTGACAGTGGGGGCTCTGTTTGGGGGGGGGGGTTCTCTGTAATTAGCAGAGATCAAAGGCAGAGGTGAGGCCCGGTGGAGATTGACTCTTTGTTATTGCTGCTGTTTGTGGGCCGTGAGGGAACCGCTGTCATGGCCCGGTCTGTAAACACACACACACACACACTCACACACACTCACTCACACTCGCGCACACACACACACACAAAAACACTCACGTGCTCATGCACACTCACACTCGCACTCACACTCACACACTCACTCACACTCGCACACACACACACACACACTCACGTGCTCACGCACTCACGCACACTCGCACACTCACACTCACACACTCACACATATTAACACACATACACACGCTCACGCGCACAACAAGAAATCCTGTTCAATATTCTGAGAAAACATGTAATTTGTTATGCGTGTTACAGACCTGAGAACATTGGGTACTCATAGTTTTGAGTAACGTTTCCGTTAGTTAAAAACCTCTTCAGTATTTCCTGGAAAAGTCGCCTTGCTTTCATTGCAAAGTGTGAGGAATGCCAGTTTGTGCGACCAAACGTTTATTGTCTCCGGTCCAAATGCGGGTTCTGTACAACTGCGCTTTAAGGGATACTCTAACATATTTGCGCTGCGATAACCGTGTACCTGCATGCTTCGACAAAGCAGATCATCTTTCCCACGGTAGAATTTATGAAGACAAATATATAACTGGCATAAACATCTTAGCGGAGAATAGGGCAGGCCACTCATAAAAATGTCTGTTGCATTATTGGTAATTTGAGTTGCCATTTGGTTTGCATGGATTTATTTATTATCTTAAAAAAAGAAAAGAAATTGGATTTGATATTCAAGTATAATGTGACAGCCCTAACCGACAGACACGCACACACAGACACAAACACACACACACACATACACACAACTTACTCACACACACACACACACGTCTCTTGCGCACATTGGTATCTACCGTTGAGGACCCTGAAGTCATAACCTCAGTATTTTTCTGAGTATGAGTTGCATTTTTTTTTTAAGTGGTGAACTACTGTGCATAAAATTACTTTACTTCAGTATTGCAAGGATTTTGTGCAAGCCAAGATTACCGCTTACTCGCCTGATCAAAGAGGACGCAGTGATGCTTGGGATGACTTTGCTGCACAGCAGGAGTTGTAACTTAGACTGCTGATCTAAAGCCAAGCGAAGTGTGATGTAGGTGTAGAGATCTCTCACATTATAAAAAAGTTGACTGCCTGTATTATAACCAGATTCATGCTATTCATCTCCAGAGATCAGCTATTGATAGCTACTTTGTGCGTAGTTTTGTGTCTCTAGCCAAACATAGCTGTCTCTGTCAAGCTGACTGTTACTCAAACCACTTTTTAGTCAGACTACATGGGGATAGGCGAATTTAGGCTAACGTTAGCTAATGTAGCATACATTGACAGTGGTAATAGGCACAATGCTTGCTACATTTTAGTGCACATTTCCAGTGGCCATTCATAAAATCATGACAGTGTACTACTCTTGTCGTGAATTAGCTACAAGGGCAGTCTGATAACATGAAATATTTCTTAGTGACATTTCTCATGACAAACCCTAGAGGGGCTAGGTCTCCTCATGACTCCTGGATACGGGCCTGAACGCTGGCGAACGGTTTGGCGTAACAATAGCATTTAATTACAGGTATTTAGCAGACGCTCTTATCCAGAGCGACTTACACAGTTTACATTTCTTTACATACAATCCATTTATACAGCTGGATATTTTACTGAAGCAATATCAGGTTAAGTACCTTTAGCTCAAGGGTACAACAGCAGTGCCCCACCTGGGAATTGAACCTGCAACCTCTGAGTTACAAGCCCAGGTCCCTCTAACCCCCTTACACTACACTGCCGCCTGCCTCCCCCTCTCATGCTCTTCGTTGGTGAGCGGTTTTAGAGGTCTGCTTCACGGCGCGGAGAACGTGGGACAGCGCCTTCGCCTCCCCCTCCTCCTCCCCCTCCCCCTCCTCCTCTTCCCCCTCCTCCTCCTCCCCCTCCTCCCCCTCCCTCCTCCTCCTCCTCCTCCTCCTTCTGCCCATTGTGTCAGAGCTCTCAGTGAAATGAAAAAGTGTAATATCTCAGCTCAATAAGCGGGATGAGAGGCGCACAGTGGGCCCTCGGGGCGAGGGTAATCTTGTTGGGTTTGGGGGCTCTGATGTCGGTTTGATGAGCGTTCCGGTCGGAGACCGTGCGTGAGCTCCAGGGCTGACCTTTCACCCCCGCGGCCCAAAGCCGTTAGCGGGGGCCAATGGGATTAGAGCGCGCCGCAATTAAACCGCCGACCCGGCCCCGCCCCCTGCTGGATCGCCTGAGGGCCATCACCCCCCTGGACCAATCAGGCCCTCCCTCACACACCTGTCTATCCGGCACGGGCTCGCTGAGGAGCGCGAAAGGCATCCCTGTACGGGAAAAACTGGCTTAAAGAAGTAGGGGGTATATAATTGGCTACCAATTGTTACCCTAGATATTCTATATATATATACACACACACACACGGAATTGATTCATTCCCTCCCTCCTGGCCTCTCCACTGTGTATTGGTGCTGGTTGAGGTGAGTTGCCACCCTATCGTTGTAAAGGATTTTGAGTTCCTTGGAAAAAAAGCGCAAACAAAATTGATCGAAAAAAAAAGCATCTTGTCCTAAAAAAATGATTATTATTAATTTTTTAAGAATTTGTTTCAGATTTTCTCCCAATTTGGTAGCCAATTACACCCTCTATTTTTCATGTCAATCCCCCCCTTGTATTGTGAGTTCGCTGTCGTAGCCCTGAGACCGGCGTCGACTGAAACTGTGATACACAGAGCCACTCCTATACGCAGCGAGCTCATCGGCTTCCCTCCCCCCTCCCTGGCGCGGACAGCCAATTGCCAGCCCCGGTGGCACTCCCGGCCAGAGCCGACTCTGAACGTTGAACGTTGTAACCGCTAGACCACGCGGGAGGCCCTAAAGAAATGACTTTGAGCCCTAAATCCCTGCGCTCCGTCCTCAGCCCACCCGGCTCTGACCCTGCCAGGCGCTTGGCAGCCCTGCTGTTTTTTCACACGCCTCACTGCCTCACTTTCCATGCCCCAGCCCCGGGGGAAACGTTTATTAGGAGGGGTTTCAGAAGGTCGGGAGGAAAAAGGCCTGATGGGCGCTTTTATTAGGAGAGAGAGAGAGAGAGAGAGAGAGAGAGGCGTGAAGCGGGGAGTCGCCATGGCGCCCCCTTGGGGGGCGTCGCCGATCGATGACCCCGGCCGTGTTTGCAGGTCGGGTGGCCAGGGGCATTCTGGGATAGCGGCAGCATGAGTCTGAGAGGAGTCTACTGTATGTTTTTCCCTGGAAAAAAAAACTTAAAAAAATAAAGTTGACTTTGGTACGTGACCCCACCCTCGTCCCAGGACCGACTCCAAACTTCAATGCGAGCTCTATCTCCCCCTTCCCCCTCTACCCGCCCCCCACCCCCACATCTCCCTTAGCTGTCGTCTGACGTCCCGGGCAAAAGCCTGCTACGGAATGTGAACAGATACCTGTCTCAGAGTGGCGGAGGAAAAAAAAACCTCAAACTATTTCGCTGAAGGAATTCATTATCTCACTCAGGAATAAATCCTGCAAACCTTCTGACACGGAAAGACGGATTGGACTCATTATTTTAGGTAAATTATTGTGCTCGTTACGCGTCCCTTAGCTGCGTCTGCCGTATCACTGTGATGCTCATATGATTTGTGTACTAGTGTAGAGTGTGTGGAGGGGAAATCCCCTGAAACACAGCCCCTCCTCATCTCTCTGTGTGTGTGTGTGAGACAGAGTGTCTTTCTGCCCGGGCGTAGATCGGGTATTTGGGGTGCGTTTTCTCCGTGATTAGCCGTGGGGGTAAATAAGTGTTTACACCGGTGATGATATCAGCCTGCGGGCGTTCCACATCTCTGTGGTGAGACACACTGTGCTTTAAACACAGATGCGCTTTCATTCGCCCATAAATCAGCCCTTTGTTTTTTCCACGTAGCATTTGCATATTTGGAGGACAAGGTGTTTGTCTCCTTCTGACTGAGTTTTGTCTGACGGGTAAAAGCCCCCTCTGTCCTGCCCCGTGGTTTCTGGGACGTCTCTGATCTCCCCACACGGGTCCGCTCTGTACGAGGCAAGCTCATTCTTCCTTCGAGACGGAATTCGCCCCCCACTTTCTGGAGACTCCCTTACGTGCTTCACGGCGGACCTGAGCCGCCTCACCCTCCCCCTTCCCCCTGGGGCGGACAGCCAAACGGTGCCCCCGATCAGGGCCGGTAACCAGGGCCGGTCTGGTAGAGACGGGTTTAGAACCACGTCCCTGACAGGCAGCGCACACCGTATCTGACCAGTCAAGATACGGTGTGTTAGACTGCTACGCTGTCCACCGCCCTGAATAGTATTCTGTGGAAAGAGGGGCGTATGGACTTTGTGCTTTTCACGATTCCACACTGTGGTGCATCACTATTGCTGCTCCCGCTAAAATGCAGAGAGCGTTAGGCTGCGTGAGACCCAGCTCATCGTCGAACCCGGTCGTCAGAGAGGGTTGCTGTGATGTGGTTCTGTGTGGCTCAGTAGGTGGAGCGTGGTTCTGTGTGGCTCAGTAGGTAGAGTGTGGTTCTGTGTGTCTCAGTAGGTAGAGCGTGGTTCTGTGTGGCTCAGTAGGTGGAGCGTGGTTCTGTGTGTCTCAGTAGGTGGAGTGTGGTTCTGTGTGTCTCAGTAGGTGGAGTGTGGTTCTGTGTGTCTCAGTAGGTAGAGCATGGCGCTGACAACATTCAGGTTGTGAGTTCAATTCCCACTGGGACCACATATACTGAAAAGTGTATGCATTCACTACTGTAAGTGGCTTTGGATAAAAGCGTCTGCTAAATGGCGTATACAGTGTATATACAGCGTGTTATTATCTCTATACTCCGGTGCCGTTCGGTTGTGTTTGCCGAGCGTGTCCTGGCGACGCACCACGGCGGTGTCGTGAGAGGGGAGGCGGCTCAGAGAGGGGGGTTCTGGGTAACTCCGCCTCCCCGGATTCAAGGCTGCGTATGTTGGCCTCCTCGCGCCCTGGCTCTGTTTTTACGACGCGTTTTCGTCGGAAAGGCAGCTTTAAGCCCGGGGTTTACGGCGGAGGCCCTGAATAGACGCGCACATTCCCCGGCGAGGATCACAGCGGCTCAGCCCGCCGGCCCGCGGTCGGCTGGAGGATAGGGAAGTGTTGCCGAGGCGACCGCAGTGCTAATTGCACCTCGACTGATGTCAACATGAAAAACATTCTGCCCAAAGCAAACAGAGCTCTCTGACTGGGGACGGTGTGTGTGCAGCGTCTCTCTCAGGCTCTGTGTGTGTGTGTGTGTGTGTGTGTGTGTGTGTGTGTGAGAGAGAGAGTGTGTCTGTGTGTGTGTGTAGGTGTGTATGAGTGAGTGTGTGTATATATATATATGTGTGTGTGTGTGTGTCTGTGTAGGTGTGTATGAGTGAGTGTGTGTGTATATATGTGTGTGTGTTGTGTGTGTGTCTGTGTCTGTGTGTGTGTGTGTAGGTGTGTAGTGAGTGAGAGTGTGTGTATATATATATATGTGTGTGTGTGTGTGTGTCTGTGTGAGAGTGTGTGTGAGTGAGTGAGTGAGTGTGTGTATATATGTGTGAGTGTTTGTGTTTGTGTGTAGGTGTGTGTGTGTGAGAGAGAGTGTCTGTGTAGGTGTGTATGAGTGAGTGTGTAGGTGTGTGTGTGTGTGTGTGTGTGTGTGTGTGTGTGTAAATGAAGAAAGAGAAACACACACACACACTCTGTCTGAGCTCAGGCCTCTAAAGGGGTGTAAGCCGCGTGGACTCTGCTGCGCTGCCTGAGTGATGGCTTTCCCCAGAGCGCTTTCTCTAAAGTCAACATGTCCTCCACTGCACCTCTCTGAGGGGGGCCTTCCGCTGCGCTGCCGGGGGAACAATGGCCAGTTTTATAAGATTACACATATTTACTCTGTAATGAGAGGCCCTGTGTGGCAAAGGCCGGCCGCCTCACTGGCAAATTGAGGATATTTATCTTGTTGCAGTAATTTTTTTTAACCAAGCGTGGCTGTTCAAAGGAGGCCATTGAAGAGGGGGGGGGGTAAAGCCAAACACAGGACGCAGGAGCAAACAGGAGCGATTTTAGCACCGGGTGACGGTGTGCGTTTGTAGGACTCGGAACGGGAACAATGGCGTCTCTGTGCCCCCCCTCCCCCCCCCCGATGTAGATTAGCATCCTGAGATCCTGAGACGCGTGTGAAGAGCCGGGGGGTGGGGGTGGGTAGGGAGGACAACCTTGGGATGCAGGGGCGTGTCCAGGGAGGGGCCTGGGGGGGCCTGCCCCCACAAAAATGTTGGTTGCCCACCCTGGGTGCCACCCTACTTCATCTGGCTCTTCATAGGTTATTAGGTTGTCAATCACATCTTTACAAAGGTATTACATTTTGAATTCCCCCATTTGTCTGTGCCACTCTTGGCCCCCCTGTTAAAGCGGTCTGGGTCCGTCACTGTTGGGATGATGAGCAGTGTTAGGCTTGCCCCAAAATGTAGTGCCAAATATTTAGGCCAAAAAGTTAAATCTTGGTCTCATCAGACCTTAGAATCTTCTTCCACTTGTTTGAGTCTCCCAAACCTTCTGCACAAGATTTTATGTTTAGAGTTTTCTTCAGTAATGGCTTTCTGTTTGCCACCCTCCCATAAAGAGCAGATTGGTGAAGTTCCCGGGCTGTTGTTGTCCCGTGGATAATTCCTCTCCGTCTCTTCTGAGACACAGAGAGCACACAGGGCAAGGAGACCCAGTCGGTTTGATGCAGTCCAGACCAGCTGGCCGACCCAACAGCCTTCCTGTACCGGGACGCTGGGCCTGGGCCGGTTTGGAGCCAGAGGATGTGGGGGGCACACGATGTTTAATTTATCACGATCAGCCCCGATCACACAGGAGGAGGTCACACAGGAGGAGGCTACACACACACACACACACACACTCGATGGGAGGTAATTGTGTGAGCTCACTGGCTCAGATTCTGTAGATCTTATTATAACTCCAGCGGATAAAGTGTGTTTGGCGCTGGGAACATCTCCTGTCCTCATTTAACGCTGTTTAAAAACAATCATTTTGGGCCGTGAGAGACACCATCACACAGGGCTTCTCTGTCATGTTGCTGTGATTCTCTCATGCAGAGTGATTTCACACTCGCATATTACCTTGTGTGCCTCACACACAAAACACTCTCTCATACATGCACACACACACGCACAACACAAAACACTCTCACCCGTACACACACACACACACACACACACACACACACACACACACACACACACACACACACACACACACACACACACACACACACACACACACACACACACACAGAAATGGAGGCCCTTGTTTCACAATGTTGTCAGATGCAAAGGCCGGTCTTAATTAGCCCTTCTGTGCGCAATCCTTTCGAAATCTTTGTAATCTTGCAAAAGTATATGTGCACAAGCGCTTGTGTTTGGTTTACAAATGTGGAAAATTCCACAGAAATGTATTTCCCTCCCTCCCCTCTCGATGTCTTAAGAAGGACATAAATAAATACATCGCTTTCCCCTTTTCTCCTTTCTGCGTTCCCCTGTTTCCCACCGGTCTAAAGGTACCGCGTTCACCTAGATATACGACCAGCGCGCTCTTTATAAATGTTCCCCCATCCCCCACCCCCATCGAGGCTTCGCCGTGACGACCGTTACTCGCCCCTGTAGAGTTACCGTCGTAAAGGCATTTTCAGGAGGTCAGGAGAATGTTAAACGGGAAATGTGATCGCGTCCTAAGTACACCGCGTAAGTCACACAGAGTCGTTACGGCACAAGGGGGGGAAATAACCCGGCTTTGTGATCCTAATAAACGTGCGGCCAAGTGCCTCCCTCCAGTATATCTGATTTGACCCGCCAGTCTAATGAATTCCCCTTCCATTTGGCCCTGGCCTTTCAAACATTTTTATGTATGAAAAAAAGAATCTATTAAAGTGATGGCACCTCCCCCACCACCCCCCTCTTGGTGCCTCAAAGCACCCTGGGAAAATGCCTCAGCATCGTATATCTGCATCCTGTTAAGACACTGTTCTAGTGTGTGGATGAGCCCCACGGTCTGCATCCTGTTAAGACACTGTTCTAGTGTGTAGATGAGCCCCAGGGTCTGTGTCCTGTTAAGACACTGTTCTAGTGTGTGGATGAGCCCCACGGTCTGCATCCTGTTAAGACGCTGTTCTAGTGTGTGGATGAGCCCCACGGTCTGCATTCTGTTAAGACACTGTTCTAGTGTGTGGATGAGCCCCACGGTCTGCATCCTGTTAAGACACTGTTCTAGTGTGTGGATGAGCCCCACGGTCTGCATCCTGTTAAGGCACTGTTCTAGTGTGTGGATGAGCCCCACGGTCTGCATCCTGTTAAGACACTGTTCTAGTGTGTGGATGAGCCCCACGGTCTGTATCCTGTTAAGACGCTGTTCTAGTGTGTGGATGAGAAAAATAAAAGCTAAAATAAAACTCTTCTTCCCCTTTAGCTCTGTCCACCAGTTCAGTAGTAGCAGTACTATTAGCAGTTGAACTTTACTGCTAGTGATATTAAATTAAATATTAAAGGTTCCCTATAGGTTCTCAGTAGGTAGAGCATGGTGTTGACAACACTTAGGTTGTGGGTTCGATTCCCACTGGGACCACATATACTGAAAAATGTATGCATTCACTTTGGATAAAAGCATCTGTTAAATGCCATATTTTATGTTTTATGTTAAATTAGTATCAATATTTATTGTTCTTCTAATAGCCACATTACGAGCCAATTGCATTAGCCTGATGATGAGCCAATATCTTTGAATGAATTTGTAAAGTGCCCTTTTGAAATGCAGTCATGCTAAATCAAGTTATAAACTGGCACAGTAGGAGAATTGGAATCCCAATAAGGTTATATAATAATTTATACTGCAGGAACACCAGTGACCAAAAAAAGTTTTTGAAAAAAACTTGGGGGACTGGAGGATAGCGTAGCGGTCTAACGCACCTGTATTTGGCTGGTCCTGTACGAGTCTGAGCTGTCTATCGAAACCCATCTCTGCCAGACCGGCCCTGGCCGTGAGCCCTGATGGGGGGCTGGTGTTTGGCTGAGGGGGGAGGGTGGTCAGCACAAACTCGCTAAGAAGCGCTGTAGGTGTCCTTGTAAGGCGAAAAATTGGCTTGACTCTGAGGAGTCTGTGGGGGAAGGTTAATCAAAATAAATAGAGGGTGTAATTGGCTTCCAAATTGGGGGAAAACAGAAAAATCTGAAACAAAATGTTAAAAAATATATATATATATGGAAATTGTTGTCAACTGAAGACAGACAGTCTGAAATGTAAGTCACTCTCTAGTTAATAAAGTTTAAACCTTAAAGGTGAAAACAGGCGCAGTCTTGCGTTGTTTTATTTATTTATTAAGTATTTGTGAGGCTCTACAGCACAGGTGTCAAACTCATTCCATCGAGGGCCGAGTGTGTGCAGGTTTCTGTTGCAACCAATGCACTACACCAGGTGATTTCACTAATTAGCTCACTTCTTCAACCAAGGGAGGGAACCTAATTGAAATCACCTGGAGAAACCTGCACACACTCGGCCCTCGACGGAATGAGTTTGACACCCCTGCTCTACAGTATCAGATGTGTGAACATTCTCAGTACTCCTAAGTGGTTGTCAACGAAAAGAACAAAGTCACCTGTGTTTTTTTTATGTGACCTGTATCTCTGCCCATTATAGGGGTTGGGTTGCTGTCCCGTCACTAGTAAAATCTCTGAAACACATTTGTGCCACTCCGCAGCGCTGGGAGAGAGTAGTATCTGTGATCGAGCTGTCAGTGTAAAACACTCATAGTGTATTTTCCTTTCATTTGGAAAGCTGGAGATTTCACAGAAGGTTTTCTGTTTCAGGCGTGAAATCCCCTGTCACTCACCGTGAGCGACGGCTCTTGTGAAACGGGGAGGAAAGTCGTTAGGGTGAGCCATCGACAGAGGCATGACTGTGCACATCGCTGTCTCCCGTTAGTGGCCCCTGGCCAATTAGAACTGTGGGGGGGGGGGGGCAGGCAATCGGCAGTGCGTTAATATTCAGGGCTCCCCACCAGGACCAGTCTGGTACAGTCGGGTTTCAAACCTCGTAAAGACCCAGTGAAGGGTCGGTGGATAGCGTAGCGGTCTAACGCACTGTATCTTGGCTGGTCCGATACGAGTGTGTGCTGCCTGTCAGGGATGCGGTTCTAAACCCGTCTCTACCAGACCGGCCCCTGGTCGTCAGTCCTGATCGTTTTGGCTGTCCACCCCAGGGGGAGGGGGAGGGTGAGCCGGCACGAGTTTATCGAGGAGCAGGAAGGGCGTCCGTGGTCAGGTTCCCTCTAGATATATATTAAAACAAATATATATTTATGTATATATATATAAATATATATATGGAGTGTGGGGTTTAAACTGTGGAATGTTCTTCAGCTGCTCGTGAGGCCTAATGTCATGATTAAGGGTTTGGACAGAACAGAGGGTCAGCACACTGCCCCACTCTCTGACCATGACACATGTAGAGGGCATAGAACCTGTGTGTGAGTGTGTGCGTGCGTGCGTGAGTGTGTGTGTGTTTCTTTGTGTGTGTGTGTTGTCTGTGTGTGTGTGTGTGTGTGTGTGTGTGTGTGTGTGTGTGTGTGTGTATGAGTGCGTGTGTATTTATGAGTGTGTGTGTTTGTGTGTGTGTGTTACATGGTTGATTTGTAAACTGTACATAAACTTGTACCCTTGAGCAAGGCACTTAATCCAAACTTGCTTAAATAAATATCCAGTATATCTGGATATGTAACTGGATACTGTGCAAAATATAAATTCTGCATATTACTGAGTATAAATGAAGCCAATAGTGTGTGTGTAATTCTACAGAGAGATGGTACTGCATGTGATCAGCATGTGTGTGTGTTTACGCAGTAAAACCTTGTGCCTGCTCTACAACACTTTTTATTCTCCTTAGACGATTATATATTTTTTAAAAGCCCTGCATCTTCACCAAATAAATGTGTTATTTAAAAATATACCCATTTTTTGTCAGTTTATTTTAATGTTATAATATTATATTTTTTTAAAACCACACACACACATAAAAGCGTCTCTTCAGCGTTTTTCCCCCTCTTCCTGTGGGTGTCTGGGACGCGTCTGTGGTCGGCTCTGGCTTGTTGTGTCTCTGGAGCGTTTGATGCCCTCGTTCGTCGCACACAACACCCCTCTACGTCCCGTGGGAGTGAGAGCCAACATCACCGCCCCCCCAAAAACACATCTCGCCCCGGCATAAACAAACCAGGCCGCAGCCGAGCGACGGGGAGAACTACAATCTTCTCCTACTTTTTTTTTTTTTTGGAAACCCTCTTACGGAAAAGCAAGAAAGACAGACGGAGAATAAAAGAATGTTATCTTTGTAGCGGGCGCAGTTGAGCGCTTCAGGCAGACACACGCTAATCACTTTGTTTCTCTTCGCGGAGACGGCAAAAAAACAAAGGGAAAGACAAAAAGAAAATATAAGAAAAGACGGGAGATAGCCATCGCGAGCGGCGTCGATTCCCCCAAACCGTTCGCCTGCCTCTTCATTTATTCTCATAGACTGGGAGCTCACTGGCACTTAAGCACTAATATTAGATGTGTAATTCTATAGAATTGGTGCCGGCGTGGAAGTCGCCTGGCTTTCTGGGACCACCGCAGGCTGGAACGCGCTTGTGAGGCCCAGAGGGACCCTTAATTAAAGGGCCTCTTGTGTGCGTCGACTAAAATTAGTAGAGAAAGGTCATAGTAATTAGAGGGCCAGAGCAGGCTAGCCCGGGAGCCCAATATAGACGCCGGCTCGCAGTATAAATAAGTGCACAAACACACTCGCGTTCTGCCATCTATCACTGCGCGCCCCGCACGCCTCGACCAATGGGCTCGGCCCGCATCGGCGAGACGTCGTAGCGCGACGTGAGACCCACCTTCCGGACTGTTCCGTCAGAGCGTTAAAGAGGGGGGTGGCTGGGAGCGTTTCCGAAAATACATTTAAATAGGCCTCCCGGGTGGTCTAGCGGTTACAACGTTCGGCGCTGGCCACTGCGACCGGGGTTTGAGTCTACCGGCCGCGCCAGAGTCGGCTCTGGCTGGGAGTGCCACTAGGGGGCGGCGATTGGCTGTCTGCCCCAGGGAGGGGGAGGAAGCCGATATGAGATCGCTGCGTATAGGAGTGGCTCTGGAGTACCGGAGTTATAGTTGACGGCTTGGCGAGGGCTGTCTCGGAGGAGGTGGTACATCGCCTTTGTCACTGCCAGTCTCAGGGCTACAGCAGCGAATTCACAATACGAGGGGGATTGACATGAAAAGAGAGGGTGTGTTTAGTAATTGGTTACTAAATTGGGAAAAAATCTGAAACAAAATCTTTCTAAAAAAATGTTTAAGAGACGGGGAAAGTGTTTAGTTTCAGGTGCGTGTGGGCATTGTGTGTGGCTTTTCCAGTCTAGCACTTTCCCCGTGGGTCCAGTCTTAGGAAAAAATCTTTAAAAAAAAAAAAAAAGAATATTCAGGTCGTCAATTCTTGTTCCCTTCCTTCTCTTTCTCCCTCCCTCCCTTCTCTCTAAGAAATGACTTGAGGTGCCCTCTGGAGCTAGACTCACCTGTGTGGATCTGTGTGGATCTGTGCGGATGAGCGGGTTGCGTAATCGTCTGAATATCTTCATTAAAAGATGACAGCCTCCTGGCATGGAGAGCACTCCGCCTCATCCACCATCTCGCTACGCCTCTGGGTGACAGGAGCGCTGCTCAGGGTGACGCGGCTCAGCCAAGCCCAGGAGACGAGTCGTATAACCTGAGCTCACGTCCGCCACTCTGGGGTGTGGGTCAGGGTTATGGTTTGGGTTAGGGTCAGGGTTATGGTTATGGTTATGGGTTTGGCTATGTTTGGGTTAGGGGCTTCGGGTGGCGTAACGGTTAAAGCATTCACCCAGAAACCCCCACAGTTTGAAACCCAGCTGTGCCAGTCCAGCCCTGGCCGGGAGCCCCGATCGCGGGCGGCGATTGGCTGTCTGTCCCGAGGGGGAGGTGACAAAAGGCGCGCCAAGCGCGTCGCCCCTGGCTCGTGGGCTCGGGGGAGGATAAATTGAGAGAAACACAGGGTATAATTGGGATAAAACGGGGAAAAATCTGAAACTAATTTATAAAAATAAAATAAAAAAATCTTCCCCCTGCAAAAACTGCACCTCTGATTTGCCCCTTTTTTTGGAGGTCCCTGGAGAAGGGGTGGGCACCCTGGGATCTTTAACACACCCTGGCGGGACGGGGTGACCCCAGGGGGGCTGTTGTCTGATGATCGATCCTCCCTCCTCCCCCTCTGATGGGGGGGCTCCATGTGGAGTTCACAGCCGGGGGGGCTCTGGGCTCCATTAATGATCCACTCTCTTCCTGCGGAGCGTCGCAAACGTTTCCCCACCTGCCCCACTCCTGCTCACAGTGGATCACTTCATTTTTCATGTTCTTTTCTATGTTTTTTGTTTGTTTATTTCAGATAGTAATTCACCATCTAAAACTTTTGGTAGAAAAATTTGAACAGAGTTGAGTAAATCATCGTATCTCCTGTCTTTTACGAGGGAAAGCCCTTTCAAAGTGCCCTCTCCAGCCTGCTTACTGTGTTTGACCGTTTTACTGCAAAATCATCGCATCATAAAACCACAACAGTGTAAAATATGCGCATGTTTTACAAAAGCCAGTCACATTTTATCTTAGTTACTTAAGTTACAAAATGAGCAAAGTTTATAACACATTTCAAGTTTAAAACATCTTATTGAAATACACATTTCGTAGTTACAGTTAATCTGCAATAATCTGCGAATTCACTTTTTTAACAAACCTGCATTTCCTGTCCGGTTTATGAATCAATTTTTTATATGAATGCAATATTAAAGTGAGGAAGTGCGCCAGTGTAGTGTAATGGTTAGGGGGAACTGGGCTTGTAACCCAGAATTCCAGGTGGGGCACTGCTGTTGTACCCTTGAGCTAAAGGTACTTAACCCGAATTGCTTCAGTAAAAATATCCAGCTGTATAAATGGATTGTATGTAAAGAAATGTAAACTGTGTAAGTCGCTCTGGATAAGAGTGTCTGCTAAATGCCTAAAAATGTCAAACGTAAATGTAGGAAACAAACTCATCTGTATCATCTCTGTGTGTCATGCAGAACCTGGCCTTCCTTGTAAGTGTGTCTCTCAAAGGCACTCAAAAACAAGAGGAATATCAGGGGAAAGGAAGGGAGAGAGAGCAGGGACATGGCTGGTTTATCTGATGGTGTGGTCGGGGAGATAGGCCGTGCGAGGATGCCTGTGGGCGCTCACTGATACCATCGTCCCGTGGCTCTCTTGTTGTGCGGCGGCTCTCTCCACTCTGTGGCCCGTAGTGTAAACAGGGATTGTCTCTTATCAGGCGCGCTGCTATCTTCATGCCTTGGCCAAAGACAAAGGCGGTTACTGTCTAGGATCAGTGGCTTGGCCTGGGCGCTAATCTGCCTCTTTGTGCTGCGCTGTCCTGCGGGAGATGGAGCGCTCTCTCTCTCTGTGTGTGAGCGGCGTCTCGAGCGACGGGCGCGTCGGGCTGAGGGAGGGAGGGAGGGAGAGAGAGAGGAGAGAGGGAGGGAGAGAGAGAGGGAGGGAGGGAGGGAGAGAGAGAGAGGGAGGGAGAGGAGAGAGGGAGAGGGGAGGAGGGGAGAGGGGAGGGGAGGGAGGAGGGAGGGAGGGAGGGAGAGGGAGGGAGGGAGGAGCGCGCCGGGTCCCCCAGGGCTGACGATCCGGAAACACAGCTCAACGGCGGGATAATGACCTGAGCGCGTGCGTGTGTGTGTTTGTGTTTGTGTGTGTTTGTGTGTGTGTGTGTGTTTGTGTTTGTGTTTGTGTTTGTGTTTGTGTGTGGCCTGTGTGTGTGAGAGAGAATGTGTGTGAGAGAGAATGTGTGTGTGAGAGAATGTGTGTGTGTGAGAATGTGTGTGTGTGAGAATGTGTGAGAGTGAGTGTGTGAGTGTGTGAGTGTGTGAGTGTGTGTGTGTGTGTGTGTGTGTGTGTGAGAGATTGTGTGTGTGTGTGTGTGTGAGAATGTGTGAGAGAGAGTGTGTGTGTGTAGATCTGTGTGTGTGTGTGTGTGTGTGTGAGTGTGTGTGTGTGTGTGTGTGTGTGTGTGTGAGAGTGTGTGTTGCCTGGGTTCCCTCCTAAGGCAGGTCCAGTACAGTGCTGTATTCAGCTCCTGTCTCCACTGTTCCCACCAGTGAGGAAATGGATCCATTCATTACGCCTGCAATTACGCTCGTATTTTTCTTTTTCTTTTTTTCCAATTCAATTTTTAATGATAACCTGGAAACATTGAGATTCAGACTTGGATTAAGTAGCTGAATAAATACTCCCCACCCATTTACAAAAATAAAAATCAGTTAATGACCTTCCATTCACATGGTACTCAAGAGGCTGAAACTTTGGATTCAGCTAAAGGTTCAGTGGGTTTCCCTCTCTCTGTCTGTCTCTCCCTCTCTCTCCCCTACCTCTCCCCTCCCTCCCTCCCTCCCTCCCTCCCTCTTTCTCTCTCCCTCTCTCTCTCCCTCTCTCTCTCTCTTCTCTCTCTCTCTCTCTCTCTCCCCTCCATTTCTCTCTCTCTCTCTCTCTCTCTCTCTCTCTCTCCCCTACCTCTCACTCTCTCTCTCTCTCTCTCCCTCCATTTCTCTCTCTCTCTGTCTCTCTCTCCTCCCTCCCTCCCTCCCTCTCTCTTTCTCTCTCTCTTCAGCTGAATTAATCTTCCCCCCTATCTCTCCACGCCAGCTGTCAGCAGTTGTCAGTTTGTCTCACATGTCCTGAAACTACAGGAGTGTTGTCATGCCTCACACAGCACCTCACAGCAGATCTGATCATCGTCTTAGTGCCTCACCAACGGGGCCGTTTTCACCCCGGTGTTCCGCTGGCCCCGCCCCCATTTCAGCGCAGGCCAATCACACAGTGAGGTTGCTGACGTTTGTCATTTCGCTGTGAGAGATGGGCCCTGGCACTGGAGTTCAGCTGAGAGAGGATCACTCTCCCGACGCTGGAGGCAGTTCCAGAGGCTTTGATGTGTAACAGGAGCCATTGGCTCATTGGGGTGGGAGGGGGGGGCGGTTTGCGTCATGTGACAGGTCTCGTTGGGGTGGGGGGTGGGGAGGGGCGGTGTGCGTGGGGTGTCCTCTGTGGCCGCCGGGTCGCCTGCAGGCTTGCTGGGCCGCAGCCAGATGTTTCTAGGCCACAGCGCGGCTCTCTGTCAGCACACTGATCTCAGAACAGTGACTCCGCACGTTAACATCGCCTTGTAAAACCGGCCTGCTGTGTCAGCCCTTATCCCAGCACAGAACGGACACACTCCTTCTGAACAAGACCAGCTGACTTTATCTCTCTCTCTCCATCTCTCTCTCTCTCTCTCTCTCCTCTCTCCCTCCTCTCTCTCTCCTCTCTCTCTCTCTCTCTCTCTCTCTCTCTCTCTCTCTCTCTCTCTCTCTCTCTCTCTCTCTCTCTCTCTCTCTCTCTCTCTCTCTCTCTCTCTCTCTCTCTCTCTCTCTCTCTCTCTCTCTCTCTCTCTCTCTCTCTCTGTCTCACCACACAAACCCCACAGCCTCCCCCGGTTACCGGTTGCTCTGGCTGCTGTTGTCAGGCCGGCCGTGCGAGGTCCGTACTGAGCGCGCTCAGAGGGCGGGTGGGTCCGTTCTGTCGGAGTGTGATCCAGGGCTGGAGATTTCCCCAGCGTGGGCTCTGGACATGGGCCAGAGTTCTG
>JAINUG010000354.1:160000-175000 GCA_029706075.1 Aldrovandia affinis | reverse complement strand
GACCTTTACCGACTGAGTCAATCATTACCGACTGAGTCAATCATGAGCCCTTACAGGCATAAGCGCTGTGACGTCACATGACGTAGTGTTGGTGAGCACATGACACAGAAGTGCCTGTAGCTCTGTGGACCGTAGTCTCGCGATGCCAGACCCCCTCGCGATATTCTGAGGTGAAAATGAGTCACTTTCCTGACTCCAATTGTTATTATTATATTATTATTACAATCGTGTTATTTGCTCTTTTTCTACCAACATAAACTAGGCGGTGGAGCAGCCAATGGTTGTGTTGCAGTTTGAGCTGCAGCGCGTTTGTGTCGGAAGTGTAGGAGTTTCACCTGAGTTTGTGTAGGAAGTGTAGGAGTTTCACCTGAGTTTGTGTAGGAAGTGTAGGAGTTTTACCTGAGTTTGTGTAGGAAGTGTAGGAGTTTCACCTGAGTTTGTGTAGGAAGTGTAGGAGTTTCACCTGAGTTTGTGTAGGAAGTGTAGGAGTTTCACCTGAGTTTGTGTAGGAAGTGTAGGAGTTTTACCTGAGTTTGTGTAGGAAGTGTAGGAGTTTACCTGAGTTTGTGTAGGAAGTGTAGGAGTTTCACCTGAGTTTGTGTAGGAAGTGTAGGAGTTTTACCTGAGTTTGTGTAGGAAGTGTAGGAGTTTCACCTGAGTTTGTGTAGGAGTTTCACCTGAGTTTGTGTAGGAAGTGTAGGAGTTTCACCTGAGTTTGTGTAGGAAGTGTAGGAGTTTCACCTGAGTTTGTGTAGGAAGTGTAGGAGTTTCACCTGAGTTTGTGTAGGAAGTGTAGGAGTTTCACCTGAGCCGTTTAGACACCTGTTCCTGGTGAGCTCATCTGTACTATGAATACATCACCCCACTAATACACGGCCTACTATTAGAGGTCCTCCTCTCCACCTGTCCCAACACATAGTGGCTAAACAGGGGCTTTCTAAAACCATCCCACCCCACAACGCTGCTGTGGTGTAATGTTTGGCACACTTTACGCTCCTGTGGTATAATATTTAGTTTAAAAAGGAAAAAGTGTTTTTTCCCAGCAGTGGACCCTCTTCTGGGCTTGTAACTCAGAGGTTGCTGGTTTGATTCCCAGATGAGGCACTGCTGTTGTACCCTTGAGCCAAAGGTACTTAACCTGAATATTCAGCCGTATAAATGGATTGTATGTAAAGAAATGTAAAACTGGCAATTGTCTGTCTGCCCCAGGGAGGGGGGAGGGAAGCCGATATGAGCTCGCTGCGTATAGGAGTGGCTCTGTGCGCATACCGGAGTTACGGTGACGGCTTGGCGGGTTCCGGCTCAGAGGAGGCGGTGCTCCGCCACATGTCGCTGCGGTTTCAGGACTACGGCGGCGAGCTCTCAATATGAGGGGGGGGGAATAATTGACATGAAACAGAGGGTATAATTGGCTACTAAATTGGGAGAAAATTGGGGAGAAAATAGAAGAGAAAATAGAAAAAAAAGTGTGTGAGTGGCTCTGGATGCGAGCGTCTCCTGAACGCGTGTTAATGATATTCCGGGGGTCAGACGGCCTGGCTATGTCTCTCCGGGCGTGATGAGCCGGCCAGCGTTTAGTGAGGCCGTACGGAAGCTGCTCTGCTCTCCATCTCCACCGTCCTCCCGCTCCAGGGACCCCACAGGCCTCCTGCCCCCCCCCAGGGGTGGGTGGGTGGGTGGGTGGGTGAGGGCCCCCTGAACGAGGGGCCTGGGGGGCCCCGTGAACAAGGCCGTCCCCGTGGTGGGCCACGCGGCCCCCCGCCGGCCGCTCGGCATCATGGGAAGCTTTTAACACCCGTCTGGATAAACATGACACGGATTGGGCCGCGCTCCCCCAGCCCCGGGGCTAAATGAGCCTTTGTTCCCTCAGCTGGCATCCATCAGGCCGGCCCAAACGCCCGCCCTCCACAAAAGAGCTTTCACTGGCCGGCCTGGCCGCCTGGCAGCGCCGGCCCTTTTATCACACAGAGAGATCTTTATTAGCACATTTCAGCTGAAGGGAAAGGTAGTTTCCTTTCCCCTCTCTCTGTGTGTGTGTGTGTGTGTGTGTGTGTGTGTGTGTGTGTGTGTGTGTGTGTGTGTGTGCTGAGTGCGTCGGTTGGTGGGGGGTGGTGGCTGGGGAACCCCGGTTTACATTATGGTTCTCGGGGGAAGGGGGGCAGGTTACTTTGGGGAAGTGCTACCTGAAATCTTACCTGTGCTTTTTTTAGTATTCACCACACAGTTACTTCTTTCTCTGTGTGTGTGTGTGTGTGTGTGTGTGTGTGTGTTTAGGTGTGTTTAGTGTGTGTGAGAATTGGTGATCTGCATTACAGCACTTTGTCATCTGTTCCTGACACACCTGCAGTGGAACACCTGAGTGAATTCACATACCTGTACCAGGACGAAATCAGGACCGCCCGTATCCATGGTGATGTGCAGTCTGTGGGAAGCTGAACGCAGTCACTGTGTAATTCATCACAGGCTCTACAATGCACAGTTAGGGTCCCTGTTCCTCCCCTAGTCTGTGCCCTGTCCTGCAGGCTCTCGTAAGGCCCTGCCGTTAATGGAGACGTCCTTGAGTTGGTGTTCCCCTCTCCTCTCTCTCTCTCTCTCTCCCTCTCCTCTCGCCTCTCTCCTTCCTCCCAGCGCCCTCTCCTGCTCTCTCCATCCGTCTCCTTCTCTCACCAGCCTTTCATATCCTCCTCTCTGTTTGTGATCCTCCCGTTCGGATTCCACCACGCTCCCACAACTCTCTATCTCCCTCGCTTACAAACTCCCTGAAGTGATATTTCATTGGCTGTCCCTTTCAGATAAAGTGTGCTCATTGGGCCTTTCCTGCTGTTCCTCCGCTCTGATTGGCTGGAAGTTTGTTCGGTGCTTTTATGCTGGACCTATAGCCGACAGCACTTGCTATCTGGTGTCCATGGTGACAGGAATGATGGGGATGCTGATGTCACTTTACGATCCAGGCTTGGTATTCACACAGCTGTGCATTAGGTCTGCTAAATAAGTTCTCCTCCCTCTCCTTTCTCTCTCTCTCTCTCTCTCTCTCTCTCTCTCTCTCTCTCTCTCTCTCTCTCTCTCTCTCTGTCTCTGTCTCTGTCTCTGTCTCTGTCTCTGTCTCTGTCTCATTTTTGAATTTTAGTGAATAATTGCAGAACATGAAGTCAATGGCCGATTTGTGATTGTGTGATGTGATTTGTGATTGTGTGATGTTGTGATTGATGGTTGTGTGATTGTGTGATGTTGTGATTGGTGGTTGTGTGATGTTGTGATTGGTGGTTGTGT
This sequence comes from Aldrovandia affinis, assembly GCA_029706075.1. Classification (NCBI taxonomy): domain Eukaryota; kingdom Metazoa; phylum Chordata; class Actinopteri; order Notacanthiformes; family Halosauridae; genus Aldrovandia; species Aldrovandia affinis. Next base: position 171,730 of record JAINUG010000354.1, on the reverse strand, counting down.
GATGTTGTGATTGGTGGTTGTGTGATGTTGTGATTGGTGGTTGTGCTCAGTGGCTCATGTTGTGATTGGTGGTTGTGTATTGGTGTGATGTTGTGATTGGTGGTTGTGTGATGTTGTGATTGGTGGTTGTGTAATGGTGTGATTGGTGGTTGTGTGGTTGTGTGATGTTGTGATTGGTGGTTGTGCTCAGTGGCTCATGTTGTGATTGGTGGTTGTGTAATGGTGTGATTGGTGATTGGTGGTTGTGTGATGTTGTGATTGGTGGTTGTGTGATGGTGTGATGTTGTGATTGGTGGTTGTGCTCAGTGGCTCATGTTGTGATTGGTGGTTGTGCTCAGTGGCTCATGTTGTGATTGGTGGTTGTGCTCAGTGGCTCATGTTGTGATGTTGTGATTGGTGGTTGTGCTCAGTGGCTCATGTTGTGATGTTGTGATTGGTGGTTGTGCTCAGTGGCTCATGTTGTGATTGGTGGTTGTGTGATGGTGTGATGTTGTGATTGGTGGTTGTGTGTGCTGACCCGCCCCTCCCTCCCCCCTGCAGGTGATGGCTCTGGCGGACGCGGCAGAGGAGAACAGGGCGGGGCTGTGCCAGGCCTTCGCCCGCCTGAGGAGCGCCACTCACCTGCTGATCCTGCTGCTCACCCTGTGGCACGGCCTCAGCCCCGAGCAGGAGGGCATCCTGAGGGCAACACTACTGCCCCTCCTGCAGGACACGCCCCAGCTGGTGAGACACACTACTGCGCTATATACACATACACACACTCACACACACACTATACACACTCACACACACTACTGCCCTATACACACTACACACTAACATACACTCTATACACACACACACTATACACTATACACACACACACTATACACACACTATACACACTCACACACACACATACACACACTAACATACACTTATACACATACACACACACACACACACTATACACACTCACACACACAAACACACAAACACACACGCACAAAAAATGTAAAATGAACATACACTCCCTCTCTCACACACACACTCTCTCTCTCTCTCCCTCTCTCTCTCTCACACACACACACTCTTTGGTCAGTGGGGTGTGATGGAGGAGCTTGAGGCGCCGGATCCACAAATAAATCACCGTGGGGGTGTGGGGGGGGGGGGGGTCATCCTCTCGTCTGTCAGCGAGCTCCTGGAGAAAGTTTTCTTAAAGAGGCGAAACACTTCAGGGTCTTTTCAGCGGATTAGAGAGCGCTGCTTATTTACACTGCAGATGGAGGGGGGTCGGGGGGGTCAAACACTCCGCCGGGCCGGGGGGGGGGCACTTCAGGTGACAGGTATCGCTGCAGGGGAGGGAGGGAGGGAGGGAGGGGGGAGGGGGCGGGGGGTCAGAGAAATGAGAAAGTGCCAGCTGTCCTCTGAGAGGACATGAGAGTGGACTGCAGGACGAAAGTGGGAGAGAGTGTGTGTGTGAGAGAGTGTGTGTGTGTGAGTGAGAGTGTGTGTGTGTGTGTGTGTGTGAGAGTAGTGTGTGTGTGTGTGTGTGTGTGTGAAAAGAATGTATGGGTGTGTATGTGTGTGTGAGTATGTATGGGTGTGTATGTGTGTGTGAGTATGTATGGGTGTGTATGTGTGAGTATGTATGGGTGTGTATGTGTGAGTATGTATGGGTGTGTATGAGTGTGTGAGTATATATGGGTGTGTGTGTGTGTGTGTGTGTGTATAGTGTGTGAGTATGTATGAGTGTGTGTGTGTGTGTGTGAGTATGTATGAGTGTGTGAGTATGTATGGGTGTGTTTGGGGGGTGTTCAGTGCACACAGCGTGCTCTTTAATTTAAAGCGTCGTGTCAACAAACGCACTGAGAGAACCTCCGTTCTGCGCTCAGTCTGGTGAAAGATGTTCTTTTAGCTTCTGGGATGAAGTGAGATAAATAAGGGGGGCTCCTCCCCCGCGGCCATGGCAACAGAGCTCCCCCAATCACATGACCCCGTTCTCCTCTGTGGCACAAGCGCTCGTTTCAACAGCAGGTCAAATAATTTCAATACATTTTTTAAATTGTGAGGTTCTCCATTAGACGTCCTTATTCATCAGAAGCCTGGCGCTACAGTGGGAAATACCAGCTGCTGTTTAAAGATTATTTCACTGGTTTAATTCATTAAACAAAATGAATCCACATGCAGGTGTACTACACGTAAAGAAAAATGCTCGTCTCTGCTGAGAAATTTCTGAATATCTTGAAGAGGAAATCATTTCAACAAGTACGTACTCACACACCAGGATACTCGCACACACACACACACACACACACACACACACACACACACACACACACACACACGTACAGGTAACTGCCCCCAAAAAGAAGAAAAAGTGTCTTAATACGGCATTGGGTCACCACGAGTCACCAGAACAGCTTCAACTGGGTTGAGATCTGGTGACTGAGACGGCCATGGCATATGGTTTACATCGTTTTCATGCTCATCAAACCATTCAGTGAGCACTCGTGCCCTGTGGATGGGGGCATTGTCATCCTGGAAGAGACCACTCCCATCAGGACAGAAATGCTTCACCACAGGATGAAGGTGATCACTCAGAATGGCTTTGTATTTATTGGTGTTTACCTTGTCCTCTAAGGGGTTGAGTGGACCTAAACCATGGCAGGAAAATGCACCCCTCACCATAACTGAGCCGCCAGAACCCTTCATTTACTCAAGTGTTTCCTTTATTTTGGCAGTTACCTGTGCATATCCCCACACACACACACACACACACACACACACACACACACACACACACACACACACACAGGTATCCACGCACGCAGCCAGCTTTGAACTTTCAAGCACATGATGGCCTTGAAGACGTCATTTCAGAAGCACGACATGGACCAACATGCAGCAAGGCTTGTGTTTCACACCCAGGAACAGCACAATTACTTTCTCATCTGAGATGTTTGCACAACCTTTTCATTCTGAGTCTGAAGCCCCAGGAACGCTTTGGTAGGATCACATTACAGCCGTTTAGCAGACGCTCTTATCCAGAGCGACTCACACAGTTCACATTTCTTTACATACAAATCCATTTATACAGCTGGATATTTTACTGAAGCAATTCAGGTTCAGTACCTTTAGCTCAAGGGTACAACAGCAGTGCACCACCTGGGATTCGAACCTGCAACCTCTGAGTTACAAGCCCAGCTCCCTAACCACTATGCCACACTGCCGTACCTCAGACCATTGTTGAATGAATGAATGAATGAATGAATGAATGAATGAATGAATGAATGAATGAATGAATGAATGAATGAATGAATGAATGAATGAATGAATGAATGAATGAATGAATGAATGAATGAAATGAATGAATGAATGAATGAATGAATGAATGAATGAATGAATGAATGAATCCTGTGAGCAGGCTTTCCTCACGAAAACCTTTGCGTTTTGTGGCCCTGTTGGAATACGCTGCGACTCCGTTGAGGTTCTGCTGCCTTTTTTGTGGGGGAAATTTCACCTGGTTGCGCCTCGTTAAAGTTTGTAATCCCCGCTAAGTTGTTTGGTGTTGATCCTGAGATCCCGGCGTGTAATATCAGGTGGAGGAAACGGTGTTATTAACGCGGGAACAGAGCGCTGCCTGTTAGCCGCAGAATTAGGCCGATCGCGCAGTGGAATGTCTGTCAGACACAGCGTGCCTGTTTGGCTCTTTGTGCCAGCGTGTCTGTAGGGCCGGGCGGTCTGCGTGTCCTCTGGAGCTGAAGGTCAGCGCTATTAATACCCGCGCTGCTCCGCACAACGGCTGCCTTTCTCAAACCACTCATTATTATGTATTTATTTATTTATCTTTTGATCATTTTCCGCCTCGGTTTTTGGAACGGCCAATTGTGGCTCTCGGGTTACCGCTGCACCTCGCGCACACACACACACAGGGAGACATTCACACACTCGCACACACACTCACACACACACACAGGACACACACACACACACACACACACTCACACACACACACAGGGAGACACACACACACACACACTCACACACACACACACAGGAGACACACACACACACACTCACACACACACACACACACACACACACACACACACACACACACACACACACATACAGTAACCTGAGGAGCAGCTGACGCACACATGACGCACTTTTCTTTTCTTTAAAAAAATAAAAATGTTTCAGATTTTTTCCTGTTTTTTATTGACCAATTACACCCTCTATTTATTTAGATTTGCCCTCCCCACACAAACTCGCCGCCCGTCTCTACGGGGCAAGCGAATTCTCCGAGGGCACACGGGCTGCACTGGTGGCCCAGTGCCCTATGAATCGACCTTACGCTGGCGTTTCCATGTTTCTGCTCATGAACAGTGTCCTTCACTGATGAGCTGCGTTTCTGGAGCGAGCCGCACGCTGCAGGCTTCACTGTCACGGCCGCTGATTCAGTTCAGCTCATTCACAAAAATCACCACAGAGCAAGAGCGCATGAACAGACTCTGTCTCTAACGAGCATTCAGGTGCAAACTGACAAAAATACAAGTTACTGTTAGAATTCTGTGATTCTATCTGTGTGTGTGTGTGTCTACATGTCTACATCTGTGGTTGTGTGTGTCTCTGCATCTGTGTGTGTGTGTGTGTGTGTCTACCTCTGTGGTTGTGTGTGTCTCTGCATCTGTGAGTGTGAGTGAGTGTGCGCGTGAGCTTGTCAGTGGTTGTGTGTGTCTCTGCCTCTGCATCTGTGTGAGTGTGAGTGAGTGTGTGTGTGTGTTTTGGTCTATGTTCTGGTTTAGCGCGTGTGCACATGTGTGATTAAGTGCACAAGTTGTTTCCAGAGGAGGAGAGTCAGGGAGCAGACGTGTGCTCAGTGTCAGGATTAGAGCAGAACCCCGACCCACCTGCTGCCTCTGGGTCGGGACCACAAGACCCTCTGAAAACTCCCCTCCGTGTCGGGTTCTCCCAGCGCCATTAGCGGTGGGGGGGAGGGGAGGGGAGGGAGGGGGAGGGAGGGGGCGGGATCGGCTGAGGGGGAGGGGGGGCGACACACTTTTCGATGTCGTCCAAGTTTTTTTCCTGAAAAGGGTCGTTCTGTTCTGCTCTGGTTACAAACCTTTACTGTGGAAAATATGTTATTATATCTGATCCTCTCCCGAGTTACGACATGAGAGCAGAGTTTATGAGACACACACACACACACACACACACACACTGAGACACACACACACAGTTTATGAGCACATTGGTGCTCTTGCTGGCAGAGGAGTCGCTCTGGGCGTGGGGGGGTGGCGGGGGGGGCACTGAGGGCCGTGTCTTATAAAAGCTGCTCTCATTGTAGCCGAGGTGACCTCTGTTTCACCCTGTCTGCTCTCATCCCCCACTGTGGGTCTTCAGCTGTGTCTGTGGAGAAAGAAACACTGCCACTATGTTTGTTCATAAACACACACGCGGGCGAAACATCCCATAATGAAAGTAGATTCTTTAGTAGTGTGTCATTGTGTGAGAGAGAGAGAAAGAGAGTGTCTGTGTGTGTGTGTGTGTGTGTGTGTCTCAGTGTGTGTGTGTGTGTGTGTGTGTGTGTGTGTGTGTGTGTGTGTGTGTCTCAGTGTGTGTGTGAGAGAGAGAGTGTGTGTGTGAGAGAGAGAGCGAGAGTGTGTGTCTTCCATTAGCAAACTGGTTCTCATTCTCTCTATTCCTCTATTCCTCTCTTTCTCTTCAACACACACACACACACACACACACACACACACACACACGCTCCACCCTGCCTCCATATCAGTTGGAATCACAGATGAGTGAATAATTACAAAACATGAGGCTCCAATGTCAGATTTGAGTTTTCTCATTATCTCTATTCCTGACTCATTAGTATATAAATTATATATCAAGTCATTTGTTTATTGTATAAATATTGTAATATACTTGCTTCTTTATTTCCATATTACATTAATTTAATTTTGTATTTTAATAAATGTATTTAACAGGGACAGTGCACATGAATAAACGCTGCTACAGTGATGTAGCCGCTCTGCAGCGCCGGGCAGGTGGAGGGAGATGTGTAACAATACAAGCAACACCATGGCCACAGATTTAATGAAGCAGCATTACAACACACACACACGACACATAGAGACACACAGTCTCTCTCTCTCTCTCTCTCTCTCTCTCTCTCTCTCTCTCTCTCTCTCACACACACAGTCTCTCTCTCTCTCTCTCTCTCACACACACACACACACACACACAGACCGACACATGATCAGACAGCATCACAGCGCACATGAGCAGGAGCGAGCAGCGTTAAGAACACAAATCAACATCATGTACCACACATCGGCACATGGTCTGTGGCACGCTGTATCAGAGTTTATGAGCAGCACACACTGACGTCATGAAGCATTCAGACCGACCACGCCAAGCAACGCGCATAAAGACAGTTGTGTGATTGCCTTTGTTTTTATAACATTTGTTTCCGATGTTTCCCAATTTAGTAGCCAATTACACCCTATTTATTTACATTTACCCTCCCCACACGAGTCCGCCGCTTGTCTCCACGAGGCAAGCTCATTCTCCGAGGGCAGTGCTTCCTTTGAGACAGAATTTGCCCCCACCCACATTCTGGAGACTCCCTTATGTGCTTCACGGCGGACCCGAGCCGGCTCAGCCTCCCCCCCCCTGGGGCGGACATTTTTTATGCCTTTTAACCATGATTTTAAATCGTTAGAGAACGAACGGGACGTTGTGGAATCTCATATCTGTGGGTCTCGTGTTCCAAAGGCACGGAGCTCTGATTTAAAAGCTGATTGGCTACAGGAACGTTTTCTAAGTGGGACTACACAGTCTCCTCTGCTGGCAGCTCTGTTGACTTATTTGTGTTTTTCCTTCACAAATTCACTGAGAGGAGAAGGTGCCAGGCCTGCGATGCCTCGGTGAACTTTATGAGGGTTTTCCTGCTCAGAAGGTTGGGCTTCTTTAAAGTGTAACGGTGACGATAACTGTTTGGCTCTTAGTCCAGGACTTTAAGTGCCTGTTTGTAAACAAACTTTAAAGTGCTTCTGCACGTCTGTGCCCAGACAGCCAGTGCTAGTACGTCATTTTATATCTTCAAAATGTGGCTGTTTATGTGTAAAAAACTGTGTTTCAGCGTGTTTGTGTCGATATCGGGCAGTATTAACTGACTTTTCCGTTCCTGAGAATCTTTAGCAGTAGATATGTACATGTTCCCCTATATATATATATATGTGTGAGTGTGAGTGTGAGTGTGTGTGTGTGTGTGTCAGCCAGCATGGAGAGGTCTGCACTGTTCAAAATTTGGGGACTTGACTCAAATCTTATCTCTCTCCTTTTCAACCTCTGCTTGTGATTGTGCACTCGGCCCTTCCACAGTCGCTGTGATGTTGTGTTTAGCTGTAAATCCAGGAGAGCGGCGCTCCTCTGGCCCGCGGCGGTGTGTCAGGGCGCTGTGCGTTAACCTGCGTGTGTGTGTGTGTGTGTGTGTGAGTGTGAGTGTGTGTGTGTGTGTGTGTGTGTGTGTGAGTGTGTGTGTGTGTGTGTGTGTGTGTGTGTGTGTGTGTGCGTTAACCTGTGTGTGTGTGTGTGTGTGTGTGTGTGTGTGAGTGTGTGTGTGTGTGTGTGTGAGAGTGTGTGAGTGTGAGTGTGAGTGTGTGAGAGAGTGTGAGACGCGGGAGAGAAGCAGAAAGTGCCTCACCGCCCCCCCGGCTCTTTGTGGAACGTGCCGATGGGGGTGTGGAGCTCTGTCAGGGCCGTGCCCTGGGGGGCCGCGACCGCGATAATCTGCTGAGCAAACAGCCCCCCCCCCCCCCGGCCGGCCCCCACAGCCAGACGCGGACAGAAGGGGACCCTGCATCGGCTCCTCCTGCTGTAGACTCACAGGAGTCTGCATTCTTCTGGAGCCTCGATGGGCAAACAGACCCCAACCCTGCGGACATTATCTCACCCCACCGTGGAGCCGAGGGTCTGACCCCCCACACACACACACACACACACACACACACACACCCCACCAGGGCAGTATGCACCAACTCACCCCCCCACCCCAAATACCTGTAAGGACAAGATGGAGGCCCACGAACACACATGCAAACACACATACACATAGGCACACACACTCACATACCACACACATGCTCACACACACAGACCACACACAAGTACAGAAGCACACATACGCACACACCACGCACGCATACACACACCATGCACACAGCTCTTGCTCTACCTTAATCTCTCAATATAAATAATGACTTTTCTCCGCTGGAGTTGGGCTCATGGCTGCCCTGTCCTTGGGTTCCTGCTCACCTTCCTGTCCTGCTCAGAGCGGCCCTTACCTGCAGAGCAAACAGGCTTCAGGTGGCAGAGATAAGACACCGCTCACCTGGAGCTCCGACTCTCTCACTTCCTCTACGGAGACAGGAAGCTTCCTCCAGTGAAAAAGATATCAAACGTACCCTTTAAGAAATAGGATGTCTCATGTAAATAAAACAATGTGTGTTTCGTGTGTATCGTATTCAGGAGCATGTCAGGGCGGGGTTAGGGTAGCGTAGCGGTCTAAGTGTTCCGTCGGGAATGTGAGTTGCCCACTGCGGTCGCGGTTTGAAACCCGGCTGTGCCAGACCGGCTCTGGAGGGAGGGAATGAGGGGAGGGAGGACACAGAGAGACAAAAATGTGCTGATTAAGAGCAAAAGAGAGAGAGAATATTGTGTTTCTGTCTCCTCCCTGGGATAGATGGATGGATGAACAGCGAACAGAATTTAGAGAGAGAGGGAGAGGGAGAGGGAGAGGGAGAGGCAGAGAGAATATTGTGTTTCTGTCTCCTCCCTGGGATGTAGAGAGAGCGAGAGGGAGAGCGAGAGGGAGGGAGGGAGGGAGGGAGAGGGAGAGGGAGAGGGAGAGGGACTTTGTTGGTTTGTCCCAGGCCGTACAGTCCCATAACACACGTGGAGAGCAGGACGCTGCAGCTGCGCCCGCAACCAACACTGCCTGTGCAGAACTGAGAATTTGACTGCGCAAAGCTGCAACCCAGGCTCTGACTGCGCAGCTCTAAGGCTCGGACCCTGGCCCTGGTCTCGGTCTCTCCTGGGCGAGCCTGCCCAGCGTAAACACCCCCAGGCGCTGCTGTCCGCACAGGAAGGCGTAATTGTGGAGCGCTGGTTTGGCCGCCGGGCGCCCGGTGTGGTGAACCATCAGGCCCTCATTCCAGACTGTGGGGGCCGCTGTTGCTGAGTCCTCTCTTTCTGTTCTATTTCTGTGTGTGCGCTCTCCTTCTCGTTCTCCCTCCCTCTCGCTCTCCCTCTCCCTCTCCCTCTCCCTCTCTCCCTCTCTCTCTCTCTCTCCCTCTCCCCTCTCTCCCCCTCTCTCCCTCCCTCTCTCCCTCTCTCCCTCCCTCTCCCTCTCTCTCTCTCTCTCTCTCTCCCTCTCCCTCTCCCTCTCCCTCTCCCTCTCTCTCTCTCTCTCGCTCTGTGTTTCTGTCCGGATCGCGCACTGGCTGGCCAGTCCACAACCCCACCAGCCGGGCCAGAACCCGCACGTCACGGCAAATTGGGCTGTAAATCTCTGAGCCGCGTAATTAGCCCTGAGCTAACCCACCTTCACATCACACTGCTGCCCTGCTGCCTTCTGTGTGTGAGTCTGTATGTGTGTGTGTGAGAGAGTGTGAGAGAGAGAGTATGTGTGTGTGTGTGTGTGTGTGTGTTTGTTTGTCTCGATACGTGTGTGCGCGTGTGTGTGCGTATGTGTGTGCGTGTGTGTGTGTGTGTGTCTGTCTGTCTCTGTCTCGATACGTGTGTGTGTTCTAACTGCGACCTGGTTTCGTTTTGTAGAAGAGAAAGGGAACGCAGTGCAGTGTGTGTTTGTGTGGATGTCTTGCCTATTTTGTGTGTTAACTTGAAATTTACATTTCTAAAAGTGATATTTGAAAGATAAAACATTTCAAGGGATGAAGACAAATTTCACGAATCAGCTTCCAGTAGGTGACCACACAAAAGCCAGAAGGAAGCTTGCGTGTCATTTCCTGTTGAGAGATCTCTCTGTTTGCCTCTCCTTCCCGCGGTCTGTCGTAAAACCATTTCCACCCTCCCCGATTCTCCTGGAGGAAGCGCTGGGAACAAGTGAGAGAGAGAAGGGAGGGAGGGAGGGGCAATGGGGAAGGGTTTTCCCCCCTTCTCTTCTCTCCTCTCTCTCTCCCGTTATCTATATCTCTCTCAGGGTTCCCACGCGTCATGGAAAACCTTGAAAATCATAGAAAATTATTTTGTCATGGAAATTTCTGATGTAATATATTTTTCTTCTTTTCTGATAACGTTACCGCAAAATGTCTGTTCCCCTGCCACTGTTGTTGCTACTTGCCACGGCTGTTCTTTCACACACACACACACACACACACACACACACACAATGAGATGTGTATTTGGACTGGCAGCAAAAACGTGTTAAGTTATGAAAGTAAAGTCAATTGAATAAAGTCAGTGAAAACCTTAAATTTGTCATTGAAATGTCATGGAGGATGAGATTTGAGTGGGAACCCTGCCTCTTTTTCCCTTGCTCTCTCTCCCTTCATTTCTCCCTCTGTTCTCTCCTTCTCTCCCTCTCCTCTCTCCTCCCCTCTCCCTCTCTTTCCTCTCTCTCTCCTCTCTCCCTCCCCCTCCCTCCCCCTCCCCCTCCCTCCCTCCCTCCCCCTCCCTCTCTCCCTCCCTCCCTCCCTAGTTAATTGAGGAGCAGCAGTCTCTATAAATTTCTGCCTCTTCCTTGTCATCATCATTACAGGCTGATTACCTGTCATTAGGGCTTATTATGGGCTATCTCCATGGCGGCATGGGCCAGCCCAGCGGCCCCTCTGTCAGGACACCTGTCAGCACGCCGTTCGTCCGTCCCATCACCCCCCCTCTCTTTCTCTCTCCCAGGAATGTCCCCCCTCGGGAGGTCAGGCTGAGCCCCGCCCCGTGCCACAGACAGGCCCCTGTTGTCACGGTGACGGCTGATGTCGTTGAGCTGGGGACCTCATCGCTGTTTGACCCCCCCACAGACCGCTGATCTGGGGGGCAGCTGTCCTGTCCTGATTGTATCAGTTCATTCTGCTCCTCAAGTCAAAACTGCGTCACCTGAGGGGTGGGGGATAGCGTAGCGGTCTAATGCACCGTATCTTGGCTGGTCTGATACAGTGTGCGCTGCCTGTCAGGGACGCAGTTCTAAACCCGTCTCTACCAGACTGGTGGTCATCAGCCCCGATCGGGGGCAGGGCGTTTGACTGTTTACCCCCCCGGAGGGGAGGGTGAGCCAGCTCGGGTCCGTGAAGCACGTAAGGGAGTCTCCAGAACATGGGTGGGGGTGAATTCCGTCTCGAAGGAAAGGAGTTCGCTGCCCTCGGAGAATTAACATGCCTCGTAGAGACGAGCGGCGGACTCATGTGGGGAGGGAAAATCTAAATAAACAGAGGGTGTAATCAGCTACCAAATTGGGAGAAAAAAACTCTGTAAAAACCGACTTACCTGGAGTTTATGTATCGCAGCAGGCGATTGATTAGGGTTAGGAGAGCGCCTTTCCAGAGTTTCTAAAAGATACTTTCCCACGTGGATATCTGTAAATAGCGTTCTCTCTCTCTCTCTCTCTCTCTCTCGCTCTCTCTCATTTGCGAGTCGTCCTCTCTGCCGTGATGTGTCTGGAATGTCGGGCGGAGTGTGGGCCAGTTTGACCTCTGACCTCGCTGGAATGGGAAATTCAGC
>JAINUG010000354.1:130000-155000 GCA_029706075.1 Aldrovandia affinis | reverse complement strand
GGCGACTCTCGGGACGGGTCATTAACTCCCCACCCTGGCCCACTGACCCACGCTCTGTCCACTCCCACTGTTTACCGGCCCCACACTCCCAATTCCCCTCATTCCTGTCTCTCTCGCTCCTCCACCTCTTAAAATAACATCCCTTTCTCTCCCTTTGTCTCCGGACACAAGCCCTTCAGGTGTTGGAGTGCTTTTTATTTGGGGTGGGGGGGATCGGCAATAAAGCAGGACAATGGAAGTCACCCCCCACTTGACCTTTGACCCTGTCTCCTTGACTCTTTAGCCGTCTCTCCGTTCTGCCTGTTTGGTTTTTATGCAGCATTCTAAAGTCAAGACAGCATTTATGACGGAGGAAATGTACAAATTCATCCAAGTCCAATTTTTAGTTTTTTGTTATTAGGAGCATTATACATACACACACACACTCTCTCACACACACACACACACACACACATATATATGTAATGTGTGTGTGTGTGTGTGTGTGTGTGTATATATATATATATATATATACAGGGGGTAGACAAAGTAATGGAAACACCAAACAATATATCTATATTTATTAACTAATAAGGATTGCCCTTTTGTAAAACTGAAAATGCCCTTTGATAATAAGGCTGCCCTTTGCCTTCAGAACAGCATCTATCCTTCTTGAAATGCTGTTATACAACTTTTTTAAAGGTTTTATTGGGATATTGGACCATTCTTCATGAAGGAAAGCCTCCAGTTTGAGAGATGAAGGCAGTGGAAATCTACTCTATGTTCCAGAACTTCCCATAAGGGTTCAATGATGTTTAGATCTGGTGATTGGGGAGGCCGTGGAAGGTGTTTGACTTCATCCTGGTGTTCATGAGACCACTCTTGAATCCGTTTAGCAGTTTTTATGGGATGTTATCCTCTTGGAATATGAGAACATCTTGAGTGAAAAAAATGTTTGCACCCTAGGGTGCACCTGGTCATCTAAGATGGCGTTGTGTTCCTTGGCCATTATTCTACCGTGGAGAGACCCATCGACTCCCATGAGATGGCTGCCCGTACCATAACAGATCCACCACCATGTTTAACAGTTTGGAACAGGCATTGTGGGTTGAGGGCTTCATTTGGCTTTCTCCAAAACATAAACCCGTCCAGATGTAGGAAAAAGAGTCAAAGACGACCCATCAGACCATGTTACTTTCTTCCCTCAGTCCAGGTTCTGTGCTCATTACACCAGGTTATGTGCTGTTGCGCATTGGCCTTGGTTACAGGCGGTTTCCGGATGGCAGCCCTACCATAAATATCAGCTTTGTGAAGCTCACGACACACAACGTTTTTGTTGAGACTGGGTCACAAAGGTTTCTGAGACCGTTGTTTTGTGGTTTTTAGCAACTGTCCTGTCTGTCCCTGTCTGTCTGTCTGTCTGCCTGTCTGTATATTGACTGGCGTGAGCTTCGACTTGCGACCACTGTTCCTCTCCTGATGCGGTTTTTCCTTGTTTGGCGTTTCCCGTCATGATTTTCTACACTCTTCCCTTCGACACGTGAAATCATTTTGCCGTTTCTGTGACTGATGCACCTGCAATTCGGGCACCAACTATTTGACCTCTTTCAAATATTGCTAAGAAACTCGCATTTAAAAAGTGTTGATTTTAAAATGTGTTTTATAACAGAAACATATTGGTAATTAGCATTGACATTAATATAAAACACCCCTGTGTAGACCCCTTTTTAATTGTGATTTAGTTGCTTAAAAATAAGAGTCCTTTGTGTGTGTGTGTGTGTGTGTGTGTGTGTGTGTCTATATACACACACATACCACATACATGAAATACACAGAGGCTTTTAAAATGACAAATAGGCTGTTTGTTCTATAATCTGCAGTGACCAATACTTCATTTGCATTGAATGCTCTCTTTCTGTGAGCGCTCTGGGTAGAGCAGTGAGCAGCGTGTGCTGTCCTGAGATCTCTCTGTATGCGTCTTCAGCGTGTGCTTCAAAGCCCTTCAGGATCGGGAGATGAATCGATGTTATTTTGCCGTGAGGCTCTGCATTCGCAACACCAGTAGCCGGTCTAATGAATATGGATGCGGTGAATTAGCGCTGTTTATTATTGTTTTATCCTGACGTGTTTAGGAACGATGGTTTCCTGCGTAATCCGCGAGCTCTTCGGGGGGAAAGCGAGGCGACAACGGGGTCGTTGTACCGTTCCGGAGCGGGAGTGCGCTGCGGTCCCTAAACAGGTGACCGTCTGTGTTCGACCCGGCCGGACTTCCTCCAGGGACCCGGTCCGGTCGCCCTCCTCCCCCTCGGCTCGACGCCAGAGTACACACCGCCCTCATACATAAGCAAAGTGCTGTCAGCCTTTATGTAAACATTAATTTGTTATAAACTCCAAAAGATGTTGCTTTTTCTATCGCTCGTCAACATGAAGTGTTTACGTTTCCAGCGGCTCCGGAGGCGCGTCTGACACTGTCTCTGTGTGTGTGTGTGTGTGTGTGTGTGTGTGTGTGTGTGTGTGTGTGTGTGTGTGTGTGTGTGTGTGTGTGTGTGTGTGTGTGTGTGTGTGTGTGTGTGTGTGTGTGTGTGTGTGTGTGTGTGTGTGTGTGTGTGTGTGTGTGTGTGTGTGAGTGTGTGAGTGTGTGAGTGTGTGTGTGTGTGTGTGTGTGTGTGTGTGTGATTGTGTGGTAGGCATCTCTCACCTTCTCACCAGACCCCACCTCCCTGACCCCTCTCCTCTCAATTAAATTCAATTGAAATAGCTTATTTGGCATGAAATCTTTGGAGATATTGCCATAGCTTTACACGAAGCAACAAGCATTACACTTCAAAGCCGTATTGTAGTAATAAACACAAGTAAATAAACACAGCAAAAATGATGTTTTTCATAAAAACAAACAATGTACAGAAGTACTAGTGAGTTTCTCCTGCCGTCTCACCAGGGTCTTCCACACTGTCCCTCAGGATATAGCAGTTTTATTATTATTATTACAGTTATATACGTGTCATATTCTGTGCTGTTAATTTTGTGCAGTTCCCTTTCTCTCCCAGAAGGACTTGCTGTTTTCAGTGTCCGTTGGGAATTTGGGGCAAGCCCGTGTAATTAATGGGAAAAAATTTCCTGATTCGATATTTTACCAGGAAGTGTGTCTCTGTCTCTCCTCCTGAAGCTGACAGACAGAGTGAGAGAGAGAGAGGGGGAGAGAGAGAGAGAGAGAGAGTGTGTTTATTTCGTGTTTATTTCAGTTTTTGTAACACAAATCTAACTCTAGAATCGCGCAAACCTGACAATAATGGCAATTATATAGAATACTCTTTGAATAAAAGTAATAATCGGACGTGAAGCTGAATAAAAACATGTCGGTTGTGTCTGAGCCGGTCTGAGATTTAGCGTGACGATTCTGTGATTGATTCAATCAATGGTCTGCAGTATTGTTCAGCTCGCTAGTACCTAAACAGAGCAGTAGCTAAATTCAGCGGAAGGGTCACTTGGCGGTGGAAAAAGGCACAAAACGTGGGAGCACGGATTGGTTGCTGTGCCGTACCGTAGTGTGTGGTGGAAAAACTCCAGGAGTCTGTACTTTATACACTCCCTCCCTCCCCCCTGTCTCTCCCTCCCTCCTGTAGCAGCTGGGCTCTGTAGATAGTGGAGTATTTGTCCTGTCCTCCTGTGTCTGCTCCTCTCAGGCCCACAGGAGAGATTAAGCGCTCTGTCCTCGGTCAGGTGGCTGGGGGGGTTCCCCCCCCCCTCTACAGTCTTCTCTGTGCTCATCAGCATGACGTCATTCCCAGCCAATCAGGATCACTGTCTGCCCTGGCAGCGCTCAACCCTGCACTCTGTCCTCCCTCTGTCTGCCTCTCTTTCCCTCCATCGTTCACTCTCCCTCCCTCCCTCTCTCCCTCCCTCCCTCTTATCTCTCTGATTTGTGGTTTCCTGTGCTCAGTGCTGTGCAGGAGTTCTCTGTGAGCGTCTCAGGTTCCCCGGGGAGCAGAACTCACCTGACCCCGTCCCGGGGCTGCGTCTCGTCTTGATGACATCACCCACTCAGCAGCTGGCCGTGGCCCTGTTTCAGGAACACTGTCCCGCTGCTGTCCGTCTGTCTGCGCTGGTCTCCCAGCTGTGAGGGAGGGAGAGAGAGAGAGAGAGAGAGAGAGAGAGGAGAGAGAGAGGGAGAGAGAGAGGAGGGAGAGAGAGAGAGGAGGGAGAGAGAGAGGGAGAGGGAGGGAGAGGGAGAGGGAGGGAGGGAGAGGGGGAGGGAGGAGGGAGAGGAGGGAGAGGGAGGGAGGGAGGGAGAGGGGGAGGGAGGGAGGGAGAGGGGGAGGGAGGGAGGGAGGGAGAGGGAGGGAGGGAGGGAGGGAGGGAGGGAGGGAGGGAGGGAGGGGAGGGAGGGAGGGAGGGAGGGAGAGGGAGGGAGGGAGGGAGGGAGGGAGGGAGGGAGGGAGGGAGGGAGGAGAGAGGGAGAGAGAGAGGAGGGAGGGAGGGAGGGAGGGAGGAGGGAGGGAGGGAGAGAGAGAGAGAGAGAGAGAGAGAGAGAGAGAGAGAGAGAGAGAGAGAGAGAGAGAGGTCCTGTCTCGTTCGTTGGAAGTTTGCGGAACTTCTATCCGCTCCTTGGAGGATTGCTTGGAGCTCAACGTCCACTTTCACATGAATCAGTGTCTCTGCTGTTTTCATACTCCACTCAACATTAAGCAGCTGCCTCTCCCTCTCTCTTTCCCTCCACCTCTCTCTCTCTCCCTCTCTCTCTCTCCCTCTCTCTCTCTCTCTCTCTCTCTCTCCCCTCCACCTCTCTCTCTCTCTCCCACCACCTCTCTCCCTCTCTCCCTGCCTCCCTCTCTCTCTCTCTCTCTCCCTCCACCTCTCTCTCCCTCTCTCCCTTTCCCTCTCCCTCTCCCTCTCCCTGCTATAGCTCAGATCACGCCCTGAACGTAACGCCAAGTGCCCCTACGATCTGATGGGGGTGGGCAGGGGGGGGGCGGGGGGACCAGGACAGAACGCGCCAGGCGGGAGACGTTCGGGCTGCTGCCCAGGTGCACCCTGGGATATCTAACGGCCCTCACAGCCGACCGTCTGCCGGTTGGAGTGACCTCCCTCCCCTCGTGAGCTCACCAGGCCCCTGGGTGGGAGGGTGCGCACCGTGAGCGTTCATTAATTACCCAAATTAACTCCCCCAGCGATTTCAACACACAAGCTCTGGGGCTGATGAACAGACCGTCTCTCTCTGGGAGGCTGTGTCTGTGTCTCACCCGTCTGGAGTGTCTGGGTCTACAGAGCGTCGGTCTGTCTGTCTGTCTGTCCAGAGCTGTGCAGGTTTGCAGAAATGAAACGCCTGCCCTACACAAACAGGTGTGTTCCTGCTGTGATCACGCAAACATCGGCCCTGCTAATGCTAATGCTAATGGAATTAGACACATCTCTGATACTCCCCCATTTCCCACTCAGGCGTTTGGAAGAGCAGTCCCTTTCTCTTTCTCTCTCTCTCTCTCTCACACACTTTCTCTCGCTCTCTCCCTTTCCCTCTCTCTTTCTCCCTCTCTCTCTCTCTCCCTTTCCCTCTCCCCCTCTCTCTCTCTCTCTCCCTCTCTCTCCCCCCTCTCTCTCTCTCTCTGGGTTTATTCCCAGGTTCTGAGTGTGTATAACACTCCGGGCAGTGTCTCCGCTTCGTTACGCTTTCCTGAGACTCTCCAGCGCGCCGTCGTGTTTCTACATCACACGGGCGTCTGTTCTATCCTCCGCGCTTTAACTGCTAAATAATGATTGATAACATTTTAAGGAGCTGGTGGCCAGTTGCTTTAGGAGGCAATTGATTGAGCTGGTCTGAATGGGCAGATAGGTGATTGATTGAGCTGGTCTGAATGGGCAGATAGGTAATGGTGCTGGCCTCTGGTGCAGAGCAGTGCATGCTGGGGGATCTGTGTGCCCTGATGTAGCTGAGTAAAAGTGGCCAGTGGCCCCCTGATGCTGAGCCAGTGGCCCTGAGTAAACCAGTGGCCCCAGTGATGTAGCTGAGTAAACCAGTGGCCCTGATGCAGCTGAGTAAACCAGTGGCCCTGATGCATGCCAGTGGCCCTGATGTAGCTGAGTAAAACCAGTGGCCCTGATGCAGCTGAGTAAACCAGTGGCCCTGATGTAGCTGAGTAAAACCAGTGGCCCTGATGCAGCTGAGTAAACCAGTGGCCCTGATGTAGCTGAGTAAAACCAGTGGCCCTGAAAAAACCAGTGGCCCTGATGCCAGCTGAGTAAACCAGTGGCCCTGATGCAGCTGAGTAAACCAGTGGCCCTGATGTAGCTGAGTAAACCAGTGGCCATGTAGCTGGTAAACCAGTGGCCCTGATGTAGCTGAGTAAACCAGTGGCTGATGTAGCTGAGTAAACCAGTGGCCCTGATGTAGCCCAGTGGCCCTGATGTAGCTGAGCTGGCCCTGATGTAAAAACCAGTGGCCCTGATGCAGCTGAGTAAACCAGTGGCCCTGATGTAGCTGAGCCCTGATGCAGCTGAGTAAACCAGTGGCCCTGATGTAGCTGAGTAAACCAGTGGCCCTGATGCAAGTAAACCAGTGGCCCTGATGTAGCTGAGTAAACCAGTGATGCCTGAGTAAACCAGTGGCCCTGATGTAGCTGAGTAAACCAGTGGCCCTGATGCTGAGCTGGCCCTGAGTAAGTGGCCCTGATGTAGCCAGTGGCCCTGATGTAGCTGAGTAAACCAGCCAGTGGCCCTGATGTAGTAAAAACCAGTGGCCCTGATGCAGCTGAGTAAACCAGTGGCCCTGATGTAGCTGAGTAAACCAGTGGCCCTGATGTAGCTGAGTAAACCAGTGGCCCTGATGCAGCTGAGTAAACCAGTGGCCCTGATGTAGCTGAGTAAACCAGTGGCCCTGATGTAGCTGAGTAAACCAGTGGCCCTGATGCAGCTGAGCTGAGTAAAAACCAGTGGCCCTGATGCAGCCAGTGGCCCTGATGTAGCTGAAAACCAGTGGCCCTGATGGCTGAGTAAACCAGTGGCCCTGATGCAGCTGAGTAAACCAGTGGCTGATGCAGCTGAAAACCAGTGGCCCTGATGCAGCTGAGTAAACCAGTGGCCCTGATGCAGCTGAGTAAAACAAGTGTGATATCGTAAAGTGTATTGATGCCAGTGGAGCACCATGTCAGACGTGACAGACTCCAGAGCTTCCTAAAGGATCGCTTTTGCACGATGACCGAATGCAGCCCTAGATGGGTGTTTGATTGATAACATTTTAAGGAGCTGGTGGCCAGTTGCTTTAGGAGGCAATTGATTGAGCTGGTCTGAATGGGCAGATAGGTGATTGATTGAGCTGGTCTGAATGGGCAGATAGGTAATTGCTGCTGGCCTCTGTGCTCTGCCCCAGAGCAGTGCATGCTGGGGGATCTGTGTGCTCTGCCCCAGAGCAGAGCAGTGCATCCTGGGGGATCTGTGTGCTCTGCCCCAGAGCAGTGCATCCTGGGGATCTGTGTGCTCTGCCCCAGAGCAGTGCAGTGCATGCTGGGGGATCTGTGTGCTCTGCCCCAGAGCAGTGCAGTGCATGCTGGGGGATCTGTGTGCTCTCCCCCAGAGCAGTGCATCCTGGGGGATCTGTGTGCTCTGCCCCACAGCGGTGCATGCTGGGGGATCTGTGTGCTCTGCCCCAGAGCAGTGCAGTGCATGCTGGGGGATCTGTGTGCTCTGCCCAGAGCAGTGCAGTGCATGCTGGGGGATCTGTGTGCTCTCCCAGAGCAGTGCATCCTGGGGGATCTGTGTGCTCTCCCCAGAGCAGTGCATCCTGGGGGATCTGTGTGCTCTGCCCCAGAGCAGTGCATTATCTCTGGGGGATCTGTGTGCTCTGCCCCAGAGCAGAGCAGGGCATGCTGGGGGATCTGTGTGCTCTGCCCCAGAGCAGTGCATGCTGGGGGATCTGTGTGCTCTGCCCCAGAGCAGAGCAGTGCATGCTGGGGGATCTGTGTGCTCTGCCCCAGAGCGGTGCATTATCTCTGGGGGATCTGTGTGCTCTGCCCCAGAGCAGAGCAGTGCATGCTGGGGGATCTGTGTGCTCTGCCCCAGAGCAGTGCATGCTGGGGGATCTGTGTGCTCTGCCCCAGCACAGAGCAGTGCATGCTGGGGGATCTGTGTGCTCGCTTCATGGCCTGGACGTTATCGAGATCGAGTCTGCAGGGCTGTATGGAAAATGTAACGACTGTGAAAATATTTGGCGTACGCTGAGATGTAAAAATGGGGAGTGGGGGGATTGAGAGGGCAGTGTAAACTCCCCAAAACCTTCACAGTCTTTGAGACGGGCTGGGCGTGTGTGTGGAGTAGGTTATGGGCTATGGGGGCATTTGTGTGTGTGTGTGTTTGTGTGTGTGTGTGTGTGTGTGTGTGTGTGCGCATGAGTGTGTGTTTTTGTTAGTGTGTGTGTGTGTGTGTGTGTGTGTGTGTGTGTGCTCTGTGTGTGTGTGTGTGTGTGTGTGTGTGTGTGTGTGTGTGTGTGTGTGTGTGTGTGTGCTGTGTGTGTGTGCTGTGTGTGCTGTGTGTGTGTGTGTGTGTGTGTGTGTGTGTGTGTGTGTGTGTGTGTGTGTGTGTGTGCTGTGGCCCAGTGAAACACCACCTGTGGTAGCCGCTCTCTCTCTCTTTGTGAAACTCACTGTATGCTGCGCACCTCTGTGTGAAACAGCCTCAGATTGTATTTTTGTTTCAGGGTTGAAATCTCGCCGTCCCGTTCCTTGGTCTTTGAAGATTTGGAGATATCCGAGCCGCGCAATCAGGCTGTTTAGCGGCAGAGTAAAAACAACAGCCCTTCAATCAGCACAAATTCATTTTCCTTCCTTTTGGGTTTCTGTTAGTTTTACTTTTTGCACTCCGCTCCCGTTCCGCTGATAAGATTCTTACAGCAGTGGAGTATGCACCTCACTCAGCCGTGGCCTGAACACGGCAACAAAAACCCTTCTCTGAAGTGTGCTCTATCATAAACATTATAATAATAAACTTTATTCATAAAGCGATTCTCAAACATGTATCTGAAAATGCTGTACAGAGTGTGTGGTGACATTGCAACACACAACAAGATAGTGTATAGTGGATAGTGGATAGTGTAGCGGTCTAACGCACCCGTATCTTGGCTGGTCCTGTACGGTGTGTGCTGCCTATCAGGGACGCGGTTCCAAACCCGTCTCTACCAGACCGGCCCTGGTCATCAGCCCCGATCAGGGGGCGGCGTTTGTCTGTCTGCCCCAGGGGAGGGGGAGGGTGAGCCGGCTCGGGTCCGCCGTGAAGCACGTAAGGGAGTCTCCAGAACGTGGGTGGGGGCGAATTCCATCACAAAGGAAGCAGAGTTTGCTGCCCTCGGAGAATTAGTTTGCCTCGTAGAGACGAGCGGCAGACTTGTGTGGGGAGGGCAAATCTAAATAAATAGAGGGTGTAACTGGCCAGTAAATTGGAGAGACAAACGGGAAAGAATCGGAAACAAATAATAAATAATTAAAAACTGTGTTTGCTCTTGAGACTGATTAGAGTTCTGCAGAGGCCACCCTTCATCACTGGCGTTTTTCCGACGGCGTTTAATCGTAGTTTGTTTATCTCCAGACTCTCTGACCGAGACGCCTCATCGGAAGCTCGTTCCCAAACTGAGTTCAGCTCCTGGCCAAGTGTGCTGGGCCCATCTGGAGGCATGAGTGAGAATATTAATGATTGAAAAGCGTGTTCTGTCAGCGACGTGAGTGATGGGTTATGAATGCGTGCCCTGTTCCAGGCCGGACGGCGGAGGTGCAGGGCTGTTCTCGTTTCGTTTAGTTTCCGTTGTCCCACCTTTTCATTTCCAGTGGAATCTGCTGACCGCTGCTCTGAGCTGAGCGCTGACCGCCCGCGCTGATAAGAGAGCTGACGTCAGGCCGCACACAGGCCCGGAGCGCCAGGCCTTCCAGTGATTTAAACACACAAACAGGTCATACGGTGTGGGCTGCGCTTCGACACCCGCGTCTCTACCAGACTGGCCCTGGTCCTCAGACCTGATTGGGCGCGCCGTTTGGCTGTGCGCCTCCGGGGGATGGGGAAGAGGGTGAGCCGGCACGAGTCCGTCGAGGAGCAGGAAAAGGCGTCCGTGGTATAGTTACGTCTCAGAAGAGGCGGCTTTATCAGCCTGGAAAGAGTGTCTCGACCCGGAGGACGGGCGACGGACTTGTGGGGGAGGGGGAATTGAGATAAATAGAGGGTATAATTGGCAACCAAATTGGGAGAAAAACTGGAGATTTTTTTTTAAAATAAAAAAAAAACCGATCACACTCTCCTCCTTCTCTCCACTCTCAAAATGGGACAGGAGGTGAGCTGTAAACACTGTCCCTGTTTTTTAGTTTTTATATATATATATATATATATATATATATATATATATATATATATGTGAATTTGTTTCAGATTTTTCACGTTTTTTTTCCTAATTTAGTGGCCCTCTAATACCCTCTATTTATTTCGATTTGCCCTCCCCACACGATAACTCGACATGATTTATCCCCCTTCCCCCTGGGGCGGACAGCCAAACGCCGCCCCCAATCGGGGCTCCCCACCAGGGCTGGTCTGGTGCAGTCGGGTTTCGAACCGTGACCATGATAGGCAGCTCACACTCGTATACACTGTAGAAATACACTGTCACTGTTTTGCCAATTGAAGGCCCGTTCGCTACAGATATCAGATGTTAATGTTGTCACATCTTCTGCGCTGTGTCTCTCGTTTCATTCTACAGTGCGGAGAAAATAAGTTACGACTGTATCTCTCCCTCCCCCACACGCTTCTGAAGTTTGTGCCTTATCCAAGAAAAACCCAGGCAAGCTGGGACCAAAGATCCCAACACTTTTCACATTTACATTTAGGCAATCAATTCAGCAAGACATCAGTGCAGTAATACAGCGATAGACATCATTGTTGGCAGCTGCACACCATACCTGTAACACAGGGAGAGAAAAGGTTAGTAGATTTTTGGGGGGTTTTGGACACTCATCAACATAGATGCATATTACAAAATGCAGTATTAAACATGTAGACAGTGGTGATGACAATGAGTTAAATGAGTCAGTGGTAGTGGAGTCTGAAGAGGTGTGTTTTGAGTCTCTTGTGGAAGATGGCCAGTGATTCCCACACTGTTGTGTCTCAGGGCTTCCAGGGTCAGGATTGGGGTAAGCGTGTTTAGATGTGGTAATGTGTGTGTGTTTTATTGGGCAGGAGGCCTGAGAGTGGGCCTCACCACCGTGTCCTCTTGTGCTATCCTCCGTTCCCCCCTCACTCTCCACTTGAAGATTTGAATTTGGCTTATCCGTTGTCTTTCTGTTGTGGTTCTGTGTGGCTCAGTAGGTAGAGCGTGGTTCTGTGTGGCTCAGTAGGTAGAGTGCAGCGCTGACAACGCAGCGCTGACAACGCTTCGGTTGTGGGTTCGATTCCCACTGGGGACCACATATACTGAAAAATGTATGTATTCACTACTTTGAGTCGCTTTGGATAAAAGCATCTGCTAAATGGCATATATTATTATATTATTCTTAGCCCTCTAAATCCCTCTAAAAAGCTGAAGGTGCTTGTTTTGGTGTCAAGTTCAATCTGTCAAACGGACATTTCAGTGAAATTATTTCCTTTCAGAAAATTGTATCATATGGATATCTCTGTTCTCAATACTCTAAACTGTTGTTTGATACATTTTTGGAGAGGGGGGAGAAAAACCTAAAACGTTTGTTTATTCCAAAAAGATCTCCTGAAGTTGTTGTTTTTTGAAGAGCAGATGTTTGGTCTGGCACCAGCTGTCTGTGGTTTGAGCTGGGAGCACAAACGCTCTCGAGACGTTTATTCTGGGCGCTAAAGCCCCACGGGTTATGTGGACGATGGCGGTCTCATGTTCTCAGAAAGCGCACTTTTTCTGCGTACGGTCACACCGTTTGGGCCCGGCTCCCGCTCAGCATGCTGGGATACGCGTGAAAATGCTTTCGCTGTCGGCTTCAGGGCTATCCTGTTACTCCGTCTCCCGTTTTGTCACGTTTGAAATGTGGAACTCATAAAGAATAAAAAAGAAAGCAATTTCCATTTTTTAAAATAGATTTTTAGAAACCAACAAACGAGAGTTGGTGGTTTTCTTTGGGAGGGAAAATAGTTGCCTTGTAGATTTTTTTTTCATTCTCTCTCTCTCTGTCCCCCTCTCTCTCTCTCTGTCTCTCTCCCTCTCTCTTTCTCTCTCTCTCTCTCTCTCTCTCTCTCTTTCTCTCCCTCTCTCTCTCTCTCCTCTCTCTCTCTCTCCCTCTTTCTCTCTCTCTCTCTCTCTCTCTCTCTCTCTCTCTCTCTCTCTCTCTCTCTCTCTCTCTCTCTCTCTCTCTCTCTCTCTCTCTCTCTCTCTCTCTCTCTCTCTCCTCTCTCCCTCTCTCTCTCCCTCTCTCCCTCTCTCTCTCTCTCTCTCTCTCTCTCTCTCTCTCTCTCTCTCCCCCCCTCCTCTCCTCAAAGGGGGATCAGGTGTCTGTTTGATTCCCTCTCAAACGGCCACATCAAAACCAGGAAGCTGGCCGCGGGCTTCATCCACTTCCTGCGCTGTGATAGGCTGGAGGCCCGGGGTGAGGGGAGGGGGGCGAGCGGGCGAGGGGAGGGCAGAGCGGGTGTGGGGGGGGCAGAGCGGGCGAGGGGGCAGAGCGGGCGAGGGGAGGGCAGAGCGGGTGTGGGGTCCCCTCCCACAACCCTGGCCCTTACAGAACCACCCCCCAGCGGGTCACTTCTGAGACAGTCTGCTGCTCTGACATGTCTGTCTCTCTGTGTGTGTGTGTGTGTGTGTGTGTGTGTGTGTGTGTGTGTGTGTGTGTGTGTGTGTGTGTGTGTGTGTGTGTGTGTGTGTGTGTGTGTGTGTGTGTGTGTGTGTGTGTGTGTGTGTGTGTGTGTGTGTGTGTGTGTGTGTGTGTGTGTGTCTGTGTGTGTGTGTGTGAGAGTGTGTGTGTGTGTGTGTGAGTGTGTGTGTGTGTGTGTGTGTGTGTGTGTGTGTGCGCGCCTGTCTGCGTCTGCGTTTTCAGGCAGGGTGGGGGTTCCCCCTGCCTCATGTTGATGTAAGTCCCCCCCACAGAAATCACGGGACCGTGAAGCAACACAGCAAAGAAAACAGGCGGCCTAATTAAAACCACGACTCGGGTTTAAAAGGCGACACTGTAAACGGCGGGACATCAGAGACCGCTGGTCTTCACTAACAGAGCAGAGAGGTTTTACTGGAACGATAAATATTAGGTGGGGATTATGTTAATCCACACGGAGGAGAGTCAGGCCCCTGCCCTCCGTGTGTGTGTGTGTGTGTGTGTGTGTGTGTGTGTGTGTGTGTGTGTGTGTGTGTGTGTGAGTGAGTGCGTGTGCGTGTGTGAGTGTGTGTGTGTCAGTGTGTGTCAGTGTGTGTGTGTGTGTGTGTGAGAGAGAGCGTGAGCGTGTGTGTGTGTGTGTCAGTGTGTGTGTGTGTGTGAGTGTGTGTTTCTGTGTGTGTGTGTGTGTGTGTGTGTGCGCGCGCGTGTGTCTCTGTGTGTGTGTGTGTGTGAGCGTGTGCGTGTGTGTCAGTGACTTCCTGTGCGTGGGTTTGGGCCGAGCTGGCTCACAGGTGTTGTGTTGGAGGCGGGGCTCGTACAGAAGGAGCGGTTTGTGCCGGGACACGGGGTCCAAAACGTTCCCGTGGAGACGGGTTCTGACAGCCCGGGCCAGCCCAGGTCACGGCGTGGCACAGTGACAGGCCAGAGCTCTGGCGTTCGGCCCGAAGCACTCGATTACCGGCTGTGCAAACGCTCACAGGCCCTCTGCGTCCAGGTGGAGCTGCAAGTGCTTCTGCCCTTTCCCATAAACATGTCCAGCTTTAAATGTAACTAACGTTTAAAAGTCTAACCATGTTTTTGTCAGTCGGCCATTTGCTATTAATCGTGTAATTTATGCGTGTTTGTGTTGGTCAACACACCTGTGCAGAGTTACATTACAGGCATTTAGCAGAGAGAGTTGTGCAGAGTTGTGTAGAGGATATTGTCTCACGGGGACAGTGAAGTATCTGTCTCCATCTCTGTATCAATCAATCAACAGGCAACTGCCAAAATACATGAAACACCAGCATAAAGTGTCTCAATATGGTGTTGGGCCACCACGAGCTGCCAGAACAGCTTCAGTGCACCTTGGCATGGATTATAAGTGTCTGGAAATCTACTGGAGGGATGCAACACTATTCTATCATGAGAAGTTCCATCATTTGGTGTTTTGTTGATGGTGGTGGTGGGGTCTGGGGTTAGGAGTTTGGGGTTAGGGGTTGTGATTAAGGTCCGGTTCGCACTGCTGATCTGCGCTGTGTAATGTGCTGATTGGGCTTCAGCTCGGCTGTGTTCTGTTCTCAGTAGGTTGTGAGACTCTGTGCCCAGGTGGTTATCAGCTCTGTGTCCAGGTGGTTGTGAGCTCTGTGTTCCAGGTGGTTGTGAGCTCTGTCTTCCAGGTGGTTCTGGGGCTCTCTCCTCAGGGGGTTGTGAGCTCCATGCTCAGTCTGTACTCTTGGCTCTCTCCTCAGGGGGCTGTGAGGTCTGTGCCATGGTTGTGAGCTCCATGCTCAGTCTGTGCTCTCGGCTCTCTCCTCAGCAGGTTGTGAGCTCCATGCTCAGTCTGTGCTCTCGGCTCTCTCCTCAGGGGGCTGTGAGCCCATCGCTGAGTTGGACCAGGAGGACCCCATCGTGGAGCAGGAGTCGGTGGCCAAGTTTGTGAAGAAGAGGCAGCCATCCAAGAAGAGCAAGACAAAGCCAGGTAAGAGCAGGAGAGGCACAGCGTGACTTTGAGAGAGTCACGGAGCGCCAAGCGGGGGAGCAGCCCAAACTAGGGCCTTTAGACTCAGAGTGAGCCGTGGTGCTATTGAGGGATCGACGAGGAGAAGGCTCCACAGAACAAGCTGTTTGTGTTCCCCTTTAGCGGGAGGTGGCTCTTCCTGATTGGCCGCTTCCTCCCTTCACTTTTCCCCCTCGGCATTGTGGGAAACTACAGCCAAAACAAACGAAGAAATAGCAGAAAAATGTCCCCAGGTACAGAGATCTACTGTAGAGGTATTAAAGAGTGGATGGTGTGAGAGTTTGGGGTGAGAGGGCGGGAGTGGGGAGTTTGGGGTGAGAGGGCGGGAGTGGGGGAGTTTGGGGGTGAGAGGGCGGGAGTGGCGGAGTTTGGGGTGAGAGGGCGGGAGTGGGGAGTTTGGGGTGAGAGGGCGGGAGTGGCGGAGTTTGGGGTGAGAGGGCGGGAGTGGCGGAGTTTGGGGTGAGAGGGCGGGAGTGGCGGAGTTTGGGGTGAGAGGGCGGGAGTGGGGGAGTTTGGGGTGAGAGGGCGGGAGTGGGGAGTTTGGGGTGAGAGGGCGGGAGTGGGGAGTTTGGGGTGAGAGGGCGGGAGTGGGCGGAGTTTGGGGTGAGAGGGCGGGAGTGGCAGGAGTTTGGGGTGAGAGGGCGGGAGTGGCCACAGCGTGGCGCAGGGCCGTGTGCTGAAGGAGACGGGTTTGAGACGCAGCAGAACGGGGAGCGGCGGAATGGGGGACATTAGCAGGAGGAGAATCTCAGAGCGACGGATGAGTCAGTGTTTCCACCCAGGAGCCTTTCCTCATCGTGAGACGTTATGTGTTCATACACTCTCTCACACACACACACACACACACACACACACACACACACACACACACACACACACACACACACACTCACATACCCACAAACAGAACCTCGGTGCACGATGGTGGTGCCTGTTTGATCACAGGAGAGGCCGGATCACCCATTCCTCCTGCCTCCCCACATCACAGCCCAGCCCAGCTCCGCCTATCACAGCCCAGCTCAGCCTATCACAGCCCAGCCCAGCCCAGCTCAGCCTATCACAGCCCAGCCCAGCCCAGCCCAGCTCAGCTCAGCCTATCACAGCCCAGCCCAGCCCAGCTCAGCCTATCACAGCCCAGCCCAGCCCAGCTCAGCCTATCACAGCCCAGCTCACGCTGTGGCTCCTGGACCAGGCTCGGGTTTGGCTCCGCTCCGCTCCTGGCTCCGCTCCGCTCCTGGCTCCGCTCCGCTCCTGGCTCGGGCCGTCCCAGTGGAGAGATCAGGGCTTTATTAGCGCGGGCGGCCCAGTCGTTTGGGCCCTGATGGATGGGCTGGTGTAAAACGGGCCCACGTGACTCCGGCCCTGTCCAGCTCTCTGACTGCCGCACGCTTTCCCAGGCAGCTTCTGTTTCAGACCCTAACTTTAATATCACTGCGTGTCAGATAACTCACCGTTCCCTCTGTGACATAGCGTCTGAGCCTCACGAGCTGCGTCTAAATCCTGCTCTGTGTCCAGAAGGTTGTGAGGCTCTGTGTTCAGTAGGTTGTGAGCTCTGTGTTCAGTAGGTTGTGAGCTCTGTGTTCAGTAGGTTGTGAGTTCAGGTGGTCTCTGGGTTAATGACTCATAGGTCAGGTGGCCGCCTCTCCCCATTAACTCAAGAGCCAATCAGCCTTCGTCCCCTCTGTGTGAGCGCTGTAGCTCCTCCCCCTCTCTCTCTCTCTCTCTCTCTCTCTCTCTCTCTCTCTCTCTCTCTCTCTCTCTCTCTCTCTCTCTCTCTCTCTCTCTCTCTGTGCTGCAGGCACATCTGGTTGCACTCTGGGCCTCCTCTCTCCTCTCTCCTGATTGGATCTAATCGCTGGTGAATTGCAATTTTTCCGGTCATTATCAAAACTGAGATTTTTGGTGGAGCACTTCAGATTATTTTTTAATCAAATAAATTAAGTAGTGCACTCGAACGTCTCAGCAGATCATGAGGAACGATTGGGTGGCAGGAGGAGGGGAGGAGAGGAGGAGAGGAGGAGGGCAGGGGAGGGGGGGACCGGCCTGTTTCCTCTCTTTCTTTGCGTGGTTTGTCTCTCTGTTGCTCCTCCTCTGAACATGGCGATTGTGTTGAGTGGAGATTGTTGTGGTTCTCGCAGGAGAGGATGAGCCCAGCCAGGCTCCAGGGCTCAAAGTGTGTC
This sequence comes from Aldrovandia affinis, assembly GCA_029706075.1. Lineage (NCBI taxonomy): Eukaryota > Metazoa > Chordata > Actinopteri > Notacanthiformes > Halosauridae > Aldrovandia > Aldrovandia affinis. Next base: position 138,057 of record JAINUG010000354.1, on the reverse strand, counting down.
ATTGAGGAGGTTTTTAATTCATTTTAATTTATTTTCAAACAGAATTTGTCCACATCCATTTAATCACTGCTGGCTTCATTTCCACACAACCAGCAGTTCTGTGTTTTAATCCTGGAGTTCTGTGTTTTAATCTCAGATAATGGCTCACGTTGCGTACGCTGTCTCTCATGTGCAAAGGGCCACTTGCTGTTTGTTTCTCTGCTGTTTCCCCCTCCTGTGGAAGGGTTGTATGTGTATACAGTAGGTTTGTCTGTTGTGTGCATCTGTACAGGTAACAGCCAAAATAAATGAAGGGTTCTGGCAGCTCTGTTATGGTGAGGGGTGCATTTTCCTGGCATGGTTTAGGTCCACTCAACCCCTTATAGGGCAAGATAAACACCAATAAATACAAAGCCATTCTGAGTGATCACCTTCATCCTGACAATGCCCCCATCCACAGGGCACGAGTGGTCACTGAATGGTTTGTATGGTTGTGTGGTCATTAAACTGATATGAAGATGATGTAAATATGTCATGGCTGTCTCAGTCACCAGATCTCAACCCAACTGAACACTTATGGGAGATTATGGAGCGGCGCTTGAGACAGTGTTTTCCACCACCATCAACAAAACACCAAATGGAATTTCTCATGGAAGAATGGTGTAGTGTCACTCCAATACACTTCCAGACACTTGTAGAATTTATGCCAAGGTGCACTGAAGCTGTCAGGGCTCATAATGACCCAACGCCCTATTGAGACACTTTATGTTGATGCTTCCTTTATTTTGGCAGTTACCTGTATACACAGTACATAGATGTTTAGATTTTAAAATTCATATTTTCTGTGGCTTCATTTGCGATTGACATCCTTGTTTTGCTGAGGTAACCTAACGAGAGAGATGAAGGTTTGTGTTGCCCTGGTTACCTGGCAGCGTCGAACGCCAGGGGTCTGTAATGACATCACAAAACCATGGTTACTTATCTCCCAGCGCTTCCTGTGATTAGTGGATGAGCAGAGTGAGGGGTTTAGGGTTTCAGCGAGCAGGGTGTTCAGCGTTAGCTCAGCGCTGTGGATCACAGGTCTCTCAAAACGCCGTGCGGGTCAATCGAGGACAGCGGTTTGTTGTTGTTGTGGTGAAATAACTCTGTGCTGTTGTCTTAACTGTTTCTTTTTTTTTTACTGTGTTTTATCTGCTTTATCACCGTCTGTGTTTTATGTTTTCATGAACCCGTGTCAAAGACTATTTTCTGTCACAAATGTGATGGACAATAAAGTTTTCGATTCGAATGAGCTTTTTAGTACAACAGGGTCAGTGGGTGAAATCAGGAAAATACTGGAGAGGTTTTGAGAAGAGACAGAAAAGCTTCGTTTTAAGAGCGTAGTGTAGAGGGGAAAACGATGCATTTAAAGTATGAATTGAATGCATCTGGTTTCTGAGATGTTGTGTGTGGCAGTGTAACAGGCTGTTGAGTTAGTGTTTGGCCCACACTTACTGAGACTCAGCAACTTCCATATCAGCCTTCATCATTCAGCTGTGAGTCTGGCTCTCCTCCACACACACTGCTGTTCTGTCTGTCTGTGTGTCTGTGCGTGCGCGTGTGTGTGTGTGCGTGCGTGCGTGCGTGCGTGCGTGTGTGTGTGTGTGTGCAGACTCTCTGTGTCCTCCTCGATCGTATTATAGTCTCTGCTCGTGTAAAGACTCAGAACGCTGGTGCTCTAGAGGCGCTGTTCCTGGAGAAAGAAACACGAGGGCGAAATGAAGGCACTTTATTCCCCAAATCCACCGTCCTGCTCCTGTCCTTATACGAGCCCCTGCTACACACGCACACACACACACACACACACGCACACACACTCACACGCACACACACACACACACACACACACACGGACCAAACGACCCACCCTGCGCAAACCTCTATCGGTAACACAACCTCTGTGTTTGGAGAAGTGAATCGGCCACATTCTAAAGAAAACGCGTTTAATCGCGTGTGGATCCGGAGGGAAGCGGTAAAGCCACTCGGCCAATCCCGCGCGCGGCAGACCCGCTGAGAACGCTGTTGCTCTCTGGGATTTGGGCCGCGGTCCTAAAACTACAAACCTTCTATTTCCCCTCCCCTGTTACTTTTCCCTGTTTTATTTTAATTCCATAATCATAACGAGAAGAGATGTGTTTCTGTGTTTGCCGTCCGGTCGATAGTGTCCAGCGTGTTGGGATCTCATCAGGCCGCCACCTTGGGTTCGAGTTCACTGCGAGCCGATCGTAGGCCCGGATACCCCAGCCTGGTCTGTGAGACCGGCCAGCGAGTCAGCCAACGGCCCGGTCAATGGAGCAGGAGCCTTATGACCGCTCAACCCAGCGAAGGTTTCGCTGCCACGCCCCCTCTCATCCTGTGAGGTTTCTCCTCGATATTTCAGCTCATCGCCACGTTATCACGTTTCTGCAGCGTTGTGGGGACGCTGTGAGTCTGTCTTACATCCCAGTCTGGGCCACTGGTCAGACAGACTGACATCAATCCTCACAGATGGGTCTCCGATAGTGTAGTGGTCTAACGCACCAGTATTGGCTGGTCCTTTACGAGGGTGAGCTGCCTATCACGGTCGCGGTTCTAAACCCGTCTCTACCAGACCAGCCCTGGTCATCAGCCCCGATCGGGGGCGGCGTTTGGCTGTCGCCCCAGGGGGAGGGGGGAGGGTGAGCTGGCTCGGGTCCGCCTTGAAGCACGTAAGGGAGTCTCCAGAATGTGTGGGGGTGAATTCCTCTTGAAGGAAGCAGAGTTCGCTGCCCTCTGAGAATTAGCTTGCCTCGTAGAGAGGAGCGGCGAGTTTGTGTGGGGAGGCCAAATCAAAATAATATAGAGGGTGTAATTGGGCACTAAATTGGGAGAAAGGCTAGTCTGAATCACGGTCAGTGTCTCAGCAGGGAGATCCACAGGTTGGCCAGCGTTGACCTCTATAAAGAGATGAAGACTGTGGCAAAGGTGTCACCACAGACTGGCCAATCAGCAGGCTCCCCCACAATCCCTTGCGAGCGGTCGCATCACTCTTCCTTTTCCCCCGTTTGGCTTTTTCAGCGCGACGCGACGCAGCGAGACCACACTGGAGCCCCTGTCCCCCAGCCCCACAATGCCGCGCTCCCGGCCCACCCCCGCGCTCCAGGGCTGAGTATAACCCCCGCGGGCGCTGATGAAGCCCCATGGCGGGTGGCGTCGCGGCGGGCGTGTGGTTAAACCCCGCCGCGCGTTTCCGTCCCCAGAGATCAAACGCCGTCGCCATCTGCAGAGAAAAGGAGTCCAATTAGAAACTAAAACAAACAAACAAGTGCACCCCCTGCCCCGATTCGCTCTTAATTGCGTAGAATACCACACTACCCACACCCCCGCCCCCACCTCGCTCCCCTGCCACACAGGCGTCCTGCCCCCCCCCCGCCCCCCCCTCCCCGGGCTGAAACCTGGGTTGGCACGTGCGAGAGCGTCCGTCTGTCCTGTATAATCGTCTCTGACAGACCAACGCCCCCGAGACAGACATGGAAATGGGGTCAGAGGTCAGCCGCTGTGATGGATTTATTCCCTGAAAGCACCCCCCACCCCCTCGTAAAATTGTCCCGTAAGTGAATTACAGTCGCTTTCATTTTGGGGCGGCCTTGTGAGCCCTCCTGATAGGGCTCTCTCTCTCTCTCTCTCTCTCTCGCTCTCTCTCTCTTTCCCTCTCTCTTTCTCTCTCTCTCTCTCTCTCACTCTCTCTCTCACGCTCTCTCTCTCGCTCTTTCCCTCTCTCTTTCTCTCTCTCTCTCTCACGCTCACTCTTTCCCACTCTCTCTCTCTCTCGCTCTTTCCCTCTCTCTTTCTCTCTCTCTCTCTCTATATATATATATTTATCTCCATCTCTCCCTCCCTCTCACTCTCTCTCTCTCTTCTCTCTCTCTCTCTCTCGCTCTTTCCCTCTCACTCTCTCTCACGCTCACTCTTTCCCTCTCTCTCTCTCACTCTCTCTCTCTCTCTCCCTCCCTCTCACTCTCTCTCTCTCTCTCTCGCTCTTTCCCTCTCTCTATCTCTCACGCTCTCTCTCTCTCTCACGCTCACTCTCTCTCTCTCTCTCCTCTCTCTCTCTCTCTCACGCTCTCTCTCACGCTCTCTCTCTCACTCTCACTCTCTCTCTCTCTCCCTCTCACTCTCTCTCTCTCTCTCTCTCTCTCTCTCACGCTCTCTCTCTCGCTCTTTCCCTCTCTCTTTCTCTCTCTCTCTCTCTCACGCTCACTCTTTCCCACTCTCTCTCTCTCGCTCTTTCCCTCTCTCTTTCTCTCTCTCTCTCTCTCTCTCTCTCTCTCTATATATATATATATTTATCTCTCTCTCTCCCTCTCTCTCTCTCTCTCTCTCTCTCTCTCTCTCTCTCTCTCTCTCTCTCTCTCTCTCTCTCTCTCTCTCTCTCTCTCTCTCTCTCTCTCTCTCTCTCTCTCTCTCTCTCTCTCTCTCTCTCTCTCTCTCTCTCTCTCTCTCTCTCTCTCTCTGAGTATAAACATTTCGCCCGGCGTTCTAAACTCGATTAGCCCCGATCAGAGGCTGACGCACGCGCTCAGTTCCGTGCATAGCTTTCAGATGCGCTAACGGAGTTAAAACCCGGAACTGCCCTGTGATAATGCCGCCGTATTGATTTAACTCAGACCGTACGGCGGGGGGCCAGGGGCGGGGGGGACTGTTACAACCAAACCTGTGAGATATTTCATCCAGCCAATCAGGTCTGAGAGGGAGAGGAAGAGGCGGGGCTACACACCTGCCACTGTTCCTTTTCTTTTTTATTAGTTTCAGATTTTTTTTCCCGTTTTTCTCCCAAAAGTACGGTGTGGTGTAGCGGAACTAGATGTCCCGAGAGTTTGTGTTCCCCATCGCGGTGGGGTCGGAGAGGGAGGGGCGTGATGGGTGTAACAGAGTTCTGCCTGCAGCGAGTTTCAAACCGAGGATCTCGACCCGACAAGAGAGACGATTATCCCGCCGAGCTAAAGACTGAAGTCCCCAACTCTGGGAACTAATCACACTCTTATCCACTGTAGTGGAGATCTCCCGATCTGAACTGGCAACCCCAGCGTTTAAACCCCCTAAGCCGCGTTCTCCCCACAGACAACATTAAAAAAGGAAAACGGAAATAATCCCCCAATTAATTTTGTTTGTAACAGACGGCCTCAGAAAGAAATCCCCGCTCTTCCCCGCACCGGGACGGGATGTGGGCGCGTCCGGGCTCGTCTCAGCGAGCGGGGAAGTCTTCCTCCGCCGATCACACAGCGCCTGTAAGAAAGGAAGAAAGAACGTCTCGCACGCCCCTCTGTGACATAAAGATAATGAGGGTAAAGAGCGAGCGCAGAGGCGGGCGAGAGAGAGAGAGAGCCAGGAAGCATCTTTAATGCGGTCAGGACGCTTCAAAAGATCTCTCTCGGATATTCACCCTGCGCCACTTCGCCAATTAAGATGAAAGGCAGATGAAAGAGGGGGGAGAGAGTGGGGTTTTGTTTCTCTTCTCTCCCTCTCTCTCTCTCTCTCTCTCTCTCTCTCTCTCTCTCTCTCTCCCTCTCTTTTTCTCTCTCACCCACTCTCTCCCTCCCTCCCTCTCCCTCCCTCTCTCTCTCTCCCTCTCTCTCTCTCCCTCCCTCTCTCTCCCTCTCCCCTCTCTCTCTCTCTCTCTCTGTCTCTCTGTCACTATCTCTTTCTCTTTCTCTCTCCCTCTCCCCGCCCCTCTCTCTCCCTCTCTCCCTCTCTCTCTCACACGTCGAGGTGGGAGTCGGGCCTGGCCAGGGCAGTGTGTGTGTGAGTGTTTCCGGGACTTGGCGTGTGTGATGGCGGGAAGGTGAAAGCGTCCGTGTGAGTTAATGGCTGCACTCCGGAGAGCTCGGGGGAGCAGAGTCCTCTCCGAGCCGAGTTCTTCCCGCAGACAGAGCGGCTGAGAGCGCTTCCACATCCATCTTTAATGAGCGCACATCATCTTTGACCCGAAATACCCGGATTTGATGTTTCGTAAAGTAGCACTTTAAACGTGTGAAGAGTCGCCATAAATTAATGAATCTGGAGTGATTGCTCTTAATGTGTGTTATAAACTGAGGCTTAATAGAATAGGATAGAATATTCTTTATTGCTATGTTACACAAGTTACACACAAGGTAATCTTTTTGCATATCTCCTAAGAGAGGTCCGAGCGCAGGGTCAGCCATCGTACATAGCCATAGTTTTAGGGGTTCAGTGCCTTGTTCAAGGGCACTTCAGCACATAATCATGGCTGTAGCCCCTTACATACTCGAACCCCCAAAAAAGGGATAATTACGACTTTCTCACGCAGAATGTCAGGAAAGAACAGACTGCAGTTAGACACTGAAGAGTTTGGGTCTGAGAGAAGGGGAGGGGAGAGGGTCTTTGTCCGACGCTTTTGAAAATTCGGTATTCACTGTGGACTTGATATATTTCTGTTTCACCACTAAAGCACTAAGTTCACTTTTTATTTTTATTTTTATTTGTTCAGGACAGGCAGTCTAAGGGCACTAGATAGGAGATGTTTCATTATAGGTTGTAATATACATATATATATATATATATATGTATATATATACATACATATACAGGTAACTACCAAAATAAAATAAACATCAACATAAAATGTCTTAATAGGACGTTGAGCCACCATGAACAGCTTCAATGCACCTTGGCACAGATCCTACAAGTGTCTGGATCTCTATTGGAATCTCCCAGAAGTGTTCAGCTGGGTTGAGATCTGGTGACTGAGACGGCCATGGCATATGGTTTACATCGTTTTCATGCTCATCAAATCATTCAGTGAGCACTCGTGCCCTCTGGATGGGGGCATTGTCATCCTGGAAGAGACCACTCTCATCAGGATAGAAATGCTTCACCACAGGATGAAGGTGATCACTCAGAATGGCTTTGTGTTTATTGGTGTTTATCTTGCCCTCTAAGGGGTTGAGTGGACCTAAACCATGGCAGGAAAATGCAGCCCACACCATAACAGAGCCGCCAGAACCCTTCATTCACTCAAGTGTTTCCTTTATTTTGGCAGTTACGTATACATATATGTATGAGGCATTACCTGTAATTGGTTAACAGAAAGGCTTTATAGGGGAAGAGTGTGTGCTGTTTGTGCTGTCAGGAGTTTGCCTACATTAGTATAAATGTAACCCTGTACAGGCACTTTCCCTGAAACGAGTGTAATATTTCAGGGAGGGAAGATTTCGTTATGACACACGATTCGCCGTGACGGAGGAAGTCACCTTCTGCCATTCTCTCTCTCTCGCTCTCTCTCGCTAAAACAAACGAAATCCAATTACCCGAACGTCAGCCGCAGGGTCCTTACGGAAACCCGATCGATTGTTATCAGCGTTTAGTTTGCCAGATCCCCCCTCCTCTCCGATGGTCAAGTTCAGTTGGAACTCTTTTTATAAATAACGGAAAATGCGGGAAAGTGACTCATCCCGCCCAAACTGTGACGGCTGGTGACGGTATGATGATCGTACTACTCAATATCACGGTTTTCGGTATATTGGTTTTTAGGCAAGTATCACACAAGGTTTACAACTCGATCTGTGTATTGTATGGCTCTTTGTGGATTTATACACCATTTTAATTGAACAATAAAACCAAAAATGCAAAATGAATATAGTTCACTCCTGTTTAAATCAATTTAAATCATTTAGTTGTGAATCGCGATTCGCGAATTAAGAAACATGTTGCTTTATCGCGTTATCCGCGTTATCAGATGTATTTAGCTCACTCACGTTTTCCGTTGTGGCATAGCGTGAAGGATGACGCCATTCCCCGGGTCGGGAAGTTTACTTCCGTACACGTCACGGCTGAAAAGGGTTGTCGCGTTTCGACATCAAAAGCGGACTTTGGTGTACTGCTTCTTCAGACTTAAATTTGTTCATTACTCGCTTCTGAGAGCTGCGGATGCCTTATTCAGCAAGTAACCGTGTAACATTGCCATAGATAACAGTATATTTTATGCCCCGTCATAAAATGTTTAAAAAAATCTAAGTATGTCACACAATACCTAGGCTATATGTAATATATCAATCGATCAC
>JAINUG010000354.1:100000-120000 GCA_029706075.1 Aldrovandia affinis | reverse complement strand
ACTGCTGAAACGCTGCCGTATTGACATGGCTTTCTGTTCTGCGAGATACACCCAGCTTCTCCAACGTCCACCTGTCTGTCTGTCTGTTTATCTCTCTCTGTGTGTCTGTCTGTCTGTATGTCTGTCTATATGCGCTGCTAGGCTCGATAATGCTTCATTCGTTTCATGCTTTAGAGAAGTGCCTGCACACACACACACACACACACACACATTATGGAGGAGCAGTTCAAATAAACAATCAAACACAGCAGGTTTGCGGCTGTGTGTGTGCGTGTGTGTGTGTGTGTGTGTGTGTGTGTGTGTGTGTGTGTGTGTGTGTGTGAGTGTGAGTGTGTGTGTGAGAGCGTGTGTGTGTGTGTGTGTGTGTGAGTGTGAGAGCGGGGTCTGGTCAGTCTTATCACAGGGCAGGTTTGACCAAACAGTCGTTTCCTGTCCTGTTCTCTCTGCTTTTGTTTGTTAAATCCTGTTTCCCTTTTTCCTGTTGACTGTGGCGGAACTGGGAACTGGGTCTCTGTGTGGGTCAGCACTTCTGCACTAACGCGACCCCCTGACCCGCTGACCCCCCTACTGGCCCCCGTGTGTAACACACACACACACACACACTGCATGTGCATGTGCCCGCGCACGCACACACTCTAATTTTGTCCCTCTCAGACACGCCTGTTTATTTCCAGTTCAGTTCAGTAAGGACAGTCATTTATGTTCCGGTTTGTTGGGACACATGCAGTGTGAGTGAGTGTGTTTCTCCCCTGCTTGGTGGTATGGAATAGTTCTCTATGAATGTGGAGGAGGCCGTGGTGCGTCAGGGTGTGTGTGGTACTGCAGGGTGTGTGTGGGGCAGGGTGTGGCCGTCTCGCACAAAACCAGAGATTCTGCTGGGTGGCCTCATCCCTCTGTTTATACCTCTAACACAACCACAGAGACGGGCTCGCCAGGGGAGAGAGGGAGAGGGAAGGAGAGAGATGGAGGGAGAGGGAGAGAGAGGGAGGGAGGGAGGAGAGAGAGAGAGAGAGGAAGGGAGGCAGAGAGAGAGAGATGGAGGGAGGGAGGGAGAGCGAGAGAGATGGAGGGAGGGAGGGAGGGAGGGAGAGGGGGAGACAGAGAGAGAGAGAGAGATGGAGGGAGGGAGGGAGAGAGAGAGGAGAGAGAGGAGAGGGAGAGAGAGAGAGGGAGAGTGTGGTTGAATATGTGGTGGAAAGCGCGGGGGAGGGAAAGTAGTGAAATGGCACTTTTTTATTTTGGTTCCTCTTGGCGCTCGGAGCGCAGGTTCCTCATTCCTGCGGTGGGGCCGGACACCACAGCCCCGTCTCTCGAACCCGCGGCGCTGTGCGTGGGGAACGTGGGACAGCATCTCGCCCTCAACGTTTTGGGCTTGGCCCGGAGCACAGCCACGGAGCTCTGTGTGTCCCCAACCAATAACAAAACGGTCACAAAATTATTATTATTATTATTATTTGTTTGAATAAATCAGTGTAGCAAACATGGCTAATGTGGGTGTGCCATTGCGTCTTTGCGGGGTTGTGACGCTGACAGCAGTGTACTATAAGTTAGGGAGGGATATGGTTTTTAGGGGACTGGGCTTGTAACTCAGAGGTTGCAGGTTAATTTCCCAGGTGGGGGGCACTGCTGTTGTACCCTTGAGCTAAAGGTACTTAACCTGAATTGCTTCAGTAAAAATATCCAGCTGTATAAATCGGTTGTATGTAAAGGAATGTGAACTGTGTGTAAGTCTCTCTGGATAAGAGCGTTTGGTAAACGCGTGTGTGAATGCGCTCCATGTGAAAGGGGGAGATGTTTAGAGAGAGAGAGAGAGAGAGCTGTGGGCCGGGAGGTTGACCCCTACACGACCCCTACACGACCCCCACTCTGCCCTCCGGCAGGATCGCAGACAACACGGCGTGAAAACACAGAGCTGCTTCCTGTCTCTGCTGCGTCGCGCTGATAACAGCCCCCGGGGGCCCCAGCGCCGCACTGATTGGTTCCTAGATCACTGAAGCTGTTTGATTGGGCGGTGGAGATGGGATCTCTCTGTGGGGGGGGTGGACTGCATCCTGGGGGTGTCGGTGGCATCCGTGGGATCAGGTGAGCGCAGGAGTTTATTACTGTCACTGCTACTGCTGCTGGCGACTTTGACGGCCTTTCACAGCTTCCTGGAAACGAAAATCACCCCCCCCACACCAGCCAGTAGCTGAATAGGGCTGTTTGTGATACACAAACCCAGGGAACGTGCTTGGTTGTGCCACTAGGGCTGTGTGTGATACACAAACCCAGGGAGAGTGCTTGGTTGTGCCACTAGGACTGTGTGTGATACACAAACCCAGGGAGAGTGCTTGGTTGTGCCACTAGGGCTGTGTGTGATACACAAACCCAGGGAGAGTGCTTGGTTGTGCACGTCATGCATGTGCCAGTCAGATTCTGTCAGGCCACATTCTGGTCATGTGCTTGATTCACACAACCAGATAACCCCCACCGATTCAGTTCTTACTGAGAGCTCTCCCTCCATAAAGCTACAACTAATTATTCACCATTTTGTAAAAATTTATTCAGTAAGTAAACGGTACCAGATTCCTGGTAGGGATAATTTTTTGTGTGTTTTCGTAGTTTGTTGAGTCGCTCTACATCGCGGCTGTTTTGGGCACAGAGTGCTCTCCCGGGTTCATGCCCGCGGTCGGGGCTGAGGTGGGGGGTTTGGTGTTTGGAGGGCGTTTGGAGGGCGCTGGTTTTTCCAGGACGTGTATTTCCCATCTGATAAGCAGCCCTGAATACCTGGTGTGTTATTTATGGGCTGCTGCCTGTAGGCCTCACAGATACCAGCCCCCGGCTTATCTACCCCCCACGGCCGGGCACACGGGACAACTGACCTCCTGGGGCGTGTAGCGGAGAGAGGAACTGCGTCTCGAATCGGAGGTCCCGGGGCCTGCTTCCTGCCGGAGGGGGGGGCGTTGGGGGTACGGGCGATGTGGAGGGGGTGTGTTTGCGCCGTTCTGTTCTGTTCTTTGAGGGCTTCCTGCGGCCGTTCCATTTTACATTTACATTTTAAGCATTTAGCAGACGCTCTTATCCAGAGCGACTTACAAGATGTGCATTAATACATGGTAGGAACAATCATAGTCCCTGCAGGAGATCAGTGCAGTAATACAGGGATAGACATCGTTGCTGGCAGCTGAACTCTGTCCGTGTTTCACTGGGAAGGAAAAGGTCTCCGTGACCTGACCTGACCTGACCACGTTCCCCGACGACCAGCGCGCGTTCCGGGGGGCTACGCTGTGACCTCACTCTGATGTCACGCTCCTGACATTGAGGCGGGGTGACACCTGCTCGGCTGGGCTGGGGGCGGGACGGGGGGGCAGATCACCGTGTAAATGTCACTTTAGCTTCACAAATCAGCTCAATCTTAAATCAACATGGACCTGGAGCCCGGAGCTGCCATTTCAAACAAAAACACCCCCCCCCCCCCTCCTCGCCCTCCCCCCCCCCTCCTCGCCCGCCCCCGTCCCACAGCCAGGAGACAGGAGGGGCTATTGTCCGAGCAGGGAGTGTGGAAGTGCAGCGCTAGGGGAACTCTTTGTTGTTCCTCTGCAGTTGGTTTTTGGGGATTACAGCGTTCCTCATGCAGGGGCAGGAATTCATGTCTCTCTTTTTTTTTGCAAATTTTTCCTTTCGTTGAAATACTTAATCTCTCCTCCGCGTATGCTAAATGACACTGGACACACACACGCGTGTTCTGTTGTGTATATCACTCTCTCTCACACACACACACGCACACACTACAGAAACATTTACATTTTACATTTTAGGCATTTAGCAGACGCTCTTATCCAGAGCGACTTACACCCCCGTCCCACAGCCAGGAGACAGGAGGGGCTATTATCCGAGCAGGGGAGTGTGGAAGTGCAGCGCTAGGGGAACTCTTTGTTGTTCCTCTGCAGTTGGTTTTGGGGATTACAGCGTTCCTCATGCAGGGGCAGGAATTCATGTCTCTCTTTTTTTTTTTGCAAATTTTTCCTTTCGTTGAAATACTTAATCTCTCCTCCGCGTATGCTAAATGACACTGGACACACACACGCGTGTTCTGTTGTGTATATCACTCTCTCTCACCCCCACACACACACAAACACACACTACAGAAACATTTACATTTTACATTTTACGCATTTAGCAGACGCTCTTATCCAGAGCGACTTACACAGTTCACATCTTTATATACAATCCATTTATACAGCTGGATATTTTACTGAAGCAATTCAGATTAAGTACCTTTAGCTCAAGGGTACAACAGCAGTGCCCCACCTGGGAATTGAACCTGCAACCTCCGAGTTACAAGCCCAGCTCCCTAACCATTACACTACACTGCCAGCCTACACCCACACAGAACAGCCTGCAGAGGGGCATGGGTTTGAGTCCCAGGTTATCTCTGCTGTCATCCCATTGATAGGGCTACAGAGGGGGCTAGGGGGCACAGAGAGGGGGCTACAGGGAGGGGGTATAGAGAGGGGGGGTACAGCGCTGGCCCGGCTCCAGATCGAGTCAGGTCTATAAATGTGACGCCATCGTAAGCCGGCGTGTAAAGAGACTCGGAAGTGTGAGACGTGAGCTGTCGTCACTCGAGTGGAGAGCAGAGGGGTCACAGCAGAGAGCAGACCTCAGGGGCCCCGGGGGGCGGGGGGCAGGGGGGGGCAGGGGGGCAGGGGGCTTAGTGGGGTTTAGAGGGGTTTATCCTCCCCTCACACGGGCCCAGGAGCAGGCAGCTGTCCGCTGTGTCCTCACTAAGAGCTCAGGCAGCCTGGCTCCCCACACCGATAATACAGAGAAACGGCCCTACAGAGAGACCAGGCCTGACTCAGCACCTCACACACACACACACACACACACACACACACTCACACACACACACACACACACTCCACATCACACTCACACACACACTCTCACTCACACTCTCACACTCACACACACACACACTCACATCACACACACACACACACACACACACACACACACACACACACACACACACACTCACACACACACACACACACTCACACACACACACACACACACACACACACACACACACACACACACACACACACTCACACACACACACACACATACACACAGAATCACTCACTCACTGACTCACTGACTCACACACACTCACTCACACACACACTCTCACACACACAGACACACAGACACACACACACACACTCACACTACATTTTCACACATACACTCTCTCACATACTCACATACACACAAACACACACACACACACACACAGACACACACACACACACTCACACATACACACACACACACACTACTTTCTCACATACACACACACACACACACACACCACAAAGTCTTTACTTTCAAAGCACAAATATATAAAAGGATATATATATATGACATAAAAAGCGGGTTTATTTGCGGTATGCCAGCGTAGCAGAATTCTAGCCCTTAAATACTTGTGCTTTATGGATGCCTGTGTGTATAATGTACATATACGTCCCAGTAAGGTCTGTGAACTCTCTTTCTCTCATGGTGCAGTCTGTGCTTTCTGAAAATAAAACTGTGTGAGTGAAGGCCTCTGTGTTTCACTTTAACCCTTTGTGCTGGTGTGCTTTCGAGGGACAGTGTGGGCAACCCTCAGCACTCTGGAGTTGGGTTTGCTCTGAAAAGTTGGGCTTTTAAAAGGGCTCCCATTGGTCCCTTCAACTGGCCTTCCACACCGAGTGATGTTTTTCACTGGGTTAAAAAAAAAATTTCTTTCAACTTTCTATTCTAGTCACTCGTCACATCACATCCTACTACGTGACCTGGTTTAATATAATAATATAATATAAAAATATATGCCATTTAGCTTTTGCTAAATCCAATGCTTTTATCCAAAGTTCAGTTTGATTTCTGTGACATCACATCCTGCTACATGATCACCTGGTCCAGTTTGATTTCTGTGACATCACATCCTGTCACTTTCCATCTTGGGCAGAGTTGGTGTTTTCCCTCAACGAGTCGAGTTTTCATCTGTTCGTTACGACGTGTAAGGAAGGCATTTTATTCTCTTCTCATGACAGAAGAGTTCACTCAGCGAGACCCCGGCCCCAGAGAGCACCTTGTGTTTTGTTTGGTGTGTTTGGCCGTGAGCGAGCTCTCTCAGGCAGTCTGTTCCCACATGTTTTACAGAAACGCCTCAGAGTTTAATCTGTCACACTCCTGACCACTGACGCAGAATCACTTTGATTAGGAAATAACCTTTTTATTTAGTCTGTGCGACCTCACCCTTCACAGTCCAGTCCGACACCAGCCTAAGAGACTGAGGAACTTTCACTTTAGCATTTGGTTTGTGTAGCGTTTGGTTTGTGTAGCGTTTGGTCATTAGCGTCGGTTGGTTTTTGTCATTAGCGTCGGTGGGGTCACAGGCTTGCGTTATTTCAGTTAGACTGCCTTATTTCCACTCCCTCCCTCCCTCTCTCTTTCTCCCTCTCCCCTCTCCTCTCCTCTTTCCTCTCCGCCAGCTGTAGAGGAGGCAGCCTCTCTCTCTCCATACCTTGTGACAGTTTAAAAGGAATGATTTAAGCCAAACTGATTAGTTTTTATAGCGGGGAGAACATTACATTTACAAACGCAATGGAGCGTGAAAAATGTATAACCCAGGCCCGGTCTCACCGGCTTTTAATTTTCACTCATTTGTGTACCTCCTGCTCTATCCCCCTCTTTCTCTCTATCCCCCTCTCTCTCTCTCTCTCTCTCTCTCTCTTTCTATCCCTTTCCCTCTTTCTATTTCTCTATCTGCCCCACTCTCTTTATTCCCTGCTCTCTCTCGCTCTCTCTGTCTCTCTCTCTTTATCTCACTCTATCTCTCTCGCTCTATCCCTCTCTTTCTCTCTCTCTCCCCTGAAGCTCACATGTTAGATTTGGCTTTGATTTACATGCAGTTATATTGTGGAGAACTCCACTTTAATGAGAGTTTATGTTCGTGTCACATCATTAATAAATCCAGATCAGTGAATAAACAGTGTTGGTCATTATGCTGTGCACTTTCCACAACATCAGTCCAGGTCTGTTTTTATCACAAGACCTGTGAGGTTTTACATTACCTGCACGGAGGGTCACGGGTTTGAATCCCCTGGCTGCTTTTTCCCTTGTTCGGGTTGCTTTACCTCATTCGCTGTAGTTAAACACAGTGGTGTGTGAGGTGATTGGTTAAGGGTGCATGTGACTGGCTTGACGGAGCAGCGTGATTGGTCCGGGGGGCGGAGGCAGTCAGAACCGGGCCAGCGGTGGGATAGTCACGACCCTGAGGCATCAGCGCCCTGTCGTTGCCCGTAGCAACAGGACTTTCCAAAACGTTTATGTCCACATTACAAAAACTGTAATTACTGTGAGCGTTCACAGCTGACATAACTCTCTCTATTTTTTATTGGGCGTTTTTATTATTTTTTTCTTCTTCATATATTTATTTTTATTTATTTCATCCTTTTAAAAGTTAAGAGGGTGAGTCAGAGCGCTGATATGCAGCGGGGCCCGGCTTTGAGGCCGGGTCAGAACCAGCGCGTGGTCCGGTGGGCCTCCGCGGGTCGTATAACTCGGGCATTTAATCTTGGTTATAAGGCAGTAAAAGCGGGTCAGCTGTGCCCCAGGGCCCTAATGTGGTCCGGTGTCCCTTTTCAGCTGTGGGGGCTCAGCGCTCAGCGCCTCCCGGTTTAATTGCCTCTCCAGTGTGTGTCTGGGGGGGGTGAGGGGCCGGGGGGGGTGAGGGGCGAGGGTTTTTAATTAGGCTGCAGCAGGTACCACTTCTCAGGCCCGGTGGAGTTTCGGAAAAGGGTGGGGGGCAGGAGAGGGACGGGGGAACCGTTTAGATTAAATTATTCTCCTTATTATCTCCTCGTCCTTCTTGATTTATTCGTCGACCTTTCCCACCCCGGTGTTGCCCCCAGATACCTGCTCGCGAGGCACAAACATGCCCCCCCACCACAGGGCTGTCCCAGCGTGGGGTTCTGAGACCGAATTTACCGCCCGCTCCCCTACCATCCTCTCATATTAAAAAGAGAAAATCCTTTGGTCTGCAATAAAGATGGACTGCCGGGGGGGAGGGGGGGTCTCAGATTCCTGTCTCTCATGGACGGAGGGAGGAAGGGAGGGAGGGGAGGTTTAGGGGGTTATTCTCTGGCCCGTAGTGTGGCAGTAGAGGGGGCCTGCTGTCTGTTTTGAGCCGTCCTAAAACGTGCTGTTGCCCAGTGGTGGACGATCTAATCCGCAGCGTTCTATTCTGGAATTCTGGCTCTACGATGATGCCATCGGCGGCCCCTTTATGACGTCATCGATTAGAACCAACGTGAATGTTACGGCACGTTCTAGAATGAACACTGCACTGTGACATCACAGCGTGACATCACACACGTGACACAGTGGTGGACGGAGTACACAAACCCTTTACTTGAGTAAAAGTACAGATTATCCTGAGAAAATATTACTCCAGTAAAAGTAAAAAGTCCTCCATTTAAACCCCATTTGCCTTTCAAATGTAGGGGAGTAAAAGTAAAAATGGAAATACTTACAAGTAAGCACAGATACTTGAAAAATGTACTGGAGTACAGTAATAAGTCAAAGTAAAGTAAGTGTACTTCGTTAGTGTCGACCACCGCTGTAGAGAGAGAGAATACAGAAGCAGCAGGTTATGTGTTCTCAGAAGACCCAGACGGCCTCTCCTCTCTCTCCTCTCTCTCCTCTCTCTCCTCTCTCTCCTCTCTCCTCCTGTGCACACAAACACAATCTCCTCATTCACACAGAGACCATCTCCTCTCTCCTTTCTCCTGGTTTTTTTTCTTCCTTTCTTTTTGGTCAGCTGCTGTCTGTCCCCTTGATTGGCAGCTCTCTCTCTCTGTCTCTGTCTCCCTCTCTCCTTCTGTCTCTCTCTCCCTCTGTCTCCCTCTCTTCCTCTCTCTCTCTCTCTCTCTCTCTGTCTCTGTCTCTCCCTCTCTCTCTCCCTCTCTCTCTGTCTCCCTCTCTCTCATCCTCAGAGAGCTCTTGAAGGGGGGAAGCTCGACAGAATTGTGATTATTCTCGAGAACCCTAATTAATCATTCAATGAACACCAGCCTTTATCCTCAGAAGCTGGAAAACCTGCATTTTGTCTTTTCTATTTTTTGCCAAGTCGAATAGAAAGAAGCGTCTTTGTTCCATTTCTTCAGGAGGTGTTTCTACACTTTATTATTGGAGGGCGTTTGGAGGGCGTTCGCCGGGCCAGCGATGGGCAGGGTCTGTTAAAAAGGCCCAGTCCGCTCCCTGTGAGCCCGCGCTCCTCTGTGTAAACGTTCATCACGGGGTCGGGTCGGAGGAGCAGCCCAAACGGACGGCGTGTGTATCTGGGGGCTCTGACCCCTCTGGGGGAGCGGGGGCCGTCCCGGCGGGAGCTCTTTGGTGTGCGTCCCGGGGTCGGCCGGGACAGGGACTCCGCTGTGTTGTGTTAAACCCCCATCGCACGGGTCAGAGCTCACAGGCAGGGCAGGCCCACACAGGACCGGCCCATTGACCTCCTCCACTTCCCATTGCGTAACAGCAGCTGAAATAGTACTTTCTGGGTGAGGGGGAGGTCAGTGTAGGGGTGGGGGGCAGCTTCTCTCTCAGGCCTGCCACCTGTAATCCCAGGAACCCACTTGGGTTCGCCCGTTTTTTAAAATGTTTTCATTTTTGTAGCCGTTGTTGTTGCTGCAGTTCTGCGGAACTTTTCGCCCCTGGAACGTGCCGGAAGCCGCCGTTGTTCCTGTTTACTCCCGAATTCTCCCGCGAGCTTCCCGTGGCGCGCAGCCCAAACCGGAGAGAGGAAGCGCGCGCCTGAGATCACACGATGTTCGCCCTCGCGGAGAGGAGCCCATCGTTCCTCAGGGGCTTTAAACACCTTTCCCTTCTGTCCATTTATTTAGTTTAGTCTTTTCATCGTTTGCGTTCAGATGCACGTTTCAGTTACCGAAGTGCATCTTGTCTTGTCTTGTCTTGTCTTGTCTTGTCTTGTCTTGTCTTGTCTTGTCTTGTCTTGTCTTGTCTTGTCTTGTCTTGGCTTGTCTTGGTCTGGACAAAATTCTGAAAATGGCCTAAATTATATTTGTTACCATGTGTTAGTATTATAGTATTTTCTGATAAATGTTTAGGGCAATCTTACTTTTACACTACTATTCTCCGGGATTTAAGGATTAAAAACGTGATTTTTCATGCTAATTTCACTCATTTGAAATAAGCAAAAATGTTGATTTCCTCAAAAATTGATTGACAATGTGATTGCTTTTTGAGTTTTGTAAAAACACAAATCTCCCCCAGATTACTCTGCTGGTCTCACACCTCCGTCCAGAAACCCTTTGAATCGTCTCTGCTCTCTTTCCCACACTCCGCTGTTCCAGGACTCGAGCCACGCTCAAAAAAAAATAAAAAATTAAGAAATGTGTGTATTCTCTTTTCATTATGACGAAAGGGAAACGGTCGCCGGGCGAACAATATCGTGTTATACTCAGAGAGGGTGGGGGGGGGGTTGGGGGTAGAATAATTGGGGAGTATTGAGTGACCTGGGACGGCCTGTAATGAGTCAGGTCCCTCGGAGGGGTGTAGAGCGTGATTGGGGGAGACGCGCAGGTTCTCAGGGCGGGTGACAGGGCATGTGGTTCCAAACGGGACGTCCCACGGTTGCCCTTAAATTGGACACGCTCCTCACTGGGGAGGGGGAGGGGAGAGGGGGGGGAGGGGTAGAGGGGGGGGGGGAACTGGATCAGTTTGAGGGATTTCCACGCTTCCAGAGGGAGCCTCTCGCACAGACCAGGGGCCAAGCCTGTGACTCACTGGTCTGGGCTCTTCTGTCTGGGACGGTGGGAATACCCAGCCCCCAGCCCCCGCCCTGAGCCCCCAGACGGGACGGCCTTGCCTCATGGGGATTCTGCCCCCGCCCCGCCCTGTCTCTCTCTGTACACGTGTTTAACCTTTACGGCTATTTACTGAGCTCACGCCCTTCCTCGTCCAGAGAGACTTACACAGCGCACGACTTTCACAAAAACAACTTTCACACAAAACCGCTTTCACACAAAACCGCTTTCACACACTCTGACTTTCAGCGGGATGTTTTACTGAAGTGATGGGGCTCAGAGCCGTTGCCAAAAGATTGTTTGTCTGTGTGCAATGTGGTCTGTTGTCTGGTTTGTGGGGGAGGGTTTGGGGGGGTGGTTGTGACGTCATGTGAGGCCTGTGATGTCAGCAGGGCAGGGAGCATGTTTGAAGTGGTGTTTGTCAAACAGGAACCCCTCACTGCTGACCCACATATTCTCCATGACTGAGGTCCGAATGAGGTCTCAATACAGCACAGGAGCATGTTTGACTTTGACTTACTCAATACAATACCACTTTATTACAATACAATACCACTTTATTAATCCCCGAGGGGCTATCTTTCTCTTACGACTGTGAAATTATTACTGTGCTAAAGTCACGGCTCTGTCTGGTCGGATGTAAGTGATGTGCTCTGAATGGTCAGGTGGAGACCATGCTCTGCTCTGATTGGTCAGGTGGAGACAGTATTGTGCTCTGATTAGTTAGATGGAGACAGCGATGTGCTCTAATTTGTCGGGTGGAGACAGTGATGTGCTCTGATTGGTTCCCTGTCTGGCTGTCCTTTGTTGGTTGGTTCCTGGTGTCGATCCTGATCTCCATCGGGTGGATCTCTCGATCGCCCTCACCTCTGCAGCTGTGTGGAGTTGGACGTTTATACGTTTTTCACATCAAGCACCAATCTATAAATTCAGCCCCACAATTTATACACATTCAGACTATTCCCGACTTTTGTGAGGGGTTTTGTTTCTAAAGACATTGCAGACCCAGTCGTGTGTGGAGCGCATTTCAGACATCGGTGGGCAGTGAGGTGCCTGGTTCAGCACGTACTCGTCTGTTTTCATCAGATATATATGATTCTGCAGCTCGGGTATCTGGGATACTGTGCTGTATTGCAGACGATCACAGTAAACCTGTCACTCATCCGCCTGTGGCTGGAGAATGCACACCATCCCCGCCGCCATCTTGGAATAGGAATATTCTTTATAGCCATACACAAGGTCATTGGAGTTTTTCTTTGTTTTATTGAACAGTGATCTGGATCAAATGAACCATCATTAAATGGTTTAGTTTGTTTAGTTCTTAATCTGCTAGTTCATCTTTGGCAGGGATTCAAACTGCATCCGGCAGTCTGTGTCGCTAACCACTGAGCCACTGCTTAACAGTGACGTCACAGTAAATATATATATGTGCCATTTAGCAGACGCTAAATTGAACTAAAATAAGTTGTGGAAACTTATTGAAGCGTATTGCTGCCTCTTTGCCCTGAAGGTTTATTTTTTGAACAGTGATCTGGATCAAATGAACCATCATTAAATGGTTTAGTCTGTTTAGTCAATCTGCGCCCTCAGTAAGAAAGGGACTGTGTCACTTGGCTGTTTAACTGAAGGGGTTGTGGAGAGTCTGCTGCCTCTTTTCCCTGAAGGTTTCTTTTTGGCACAAACGCATCACCAGTGGAGATCAGTGCGCCCTAAGAAATAGTAACCCGCTTATGTTTTCCCCCCTGCGGTGGCATAGTAACCGCGGTTTCGTTCGTTTTCTCTGAGGCTCCGCCCCCTCCATCTGGAAACAAGACTTACCCCCCCGCCCCCCCCCCCCACCCCAACATAAACAGTCCCACTGCACCCCAATGCACGCATCACATCCCCCCTCACAAAAAACAACATTGAGGGGGCCTCGGGTGGCGTAATGGTCAAAGCATTCGCCCCCGGAATGCAAGCTGCCCACTGCAGCCACAGTTCGAATCCCGGCTGCGCCAGTCCGGCTCTGGCCCAGACCCCCGATTGGGGGCGATGATTGGCTGACCGCCCCAGAGGGAGGGGGGAGGGGGAGCCGGCACAGGCTCATCGAGAAGCGTGAAAGGTGTCCCTGTACGGAGAAAAACTGTCTTGCCTCCGAGGACGAGCGGCGGGCTCGTGGGAGAGCGTAAATTGAAAGACATAGAGGGTATAACTGGGAGAAAAAACTGGAAAAAATCTGAAAACAAATTTAAAAAACAACGACATTGAATCCCCTGCAATGACACCCCTTCCACAGGGGCGAGATCTTAGGACACGCACGGCCAACGTTCCGCTCTGCCTCTACGCTTTCCGGCAATTTCCAAACCGAGGACCCGGGCGGGAAATTCCCGAAGCGGCGTGGGAAGGGATCCTGTGTTTGTTTAGCTCTCAGGTTTGTGCCGTGTCCTCTCCCACGTTAAAGTCGGGTTTAAAGGCTGCTTCGGCTCCTCGTCTTACTTCATAAAGCGGGGTTTACACGCCAGTGGAAAGGGTGTGTGTTTTTACTCATTTCCTCCCGGCTCCTAATGAGTGATGAGAGGAGTGTAGCAGCAGCAGTGGGTGTTGTGTGTTTTTAAGACATCATAATTGGGCTTCTGGAGCTGGAGCTGCAGCTCTGGCCAAGTGTTCATGTGGAAGCAGACAGTCGGCATTGTGATCTGTTTGACTGGTTCTTTACGCGTCATGGTTTCCCAAAGATTGTCGGATAAAACCTGAGGCAGCTCAAGACCCATGCAGGCAGTTTTGTGTGGCTCTAGTTCAGTGTCTGTGAAGCTCACAGACGTGTCCTAATCGCACCTGTGTGACTGAACGCATCGGGAACAAACTGAACAGTCCGGCCCTCAACGCACCGGCTAGCATCTCTGCCAGAACTGATCTTAATCAAACCATACTCCTCTGCTTCATTTTCTACTCTCTGTATTGTCTGTAGTGTGTGTGTGTGTGTGCATACGTGCCCAGCTAGTGTGAGCATGTGTGTTTGTGATCCCGTGTGGCTCACAAACCGTGCGCAGAATGTGTGCGTGCGTGTGTGTGTACGTGTACATGTGTTTGTAACTGTTGCATGGGTAGTGTGTGCATGTGCATGTTTTATCCCGTGTGGCTAGAATGTGTGTGTGTGTGTGCATGTGCATGTCCATGTTCATGCGGCTAGCTCAAATGAGGTACTGGGATTGCTGAGTCCTCCAGACGTGAGTATGGTGTGGGTCTGATGCGTGTCGTGGAGAGGGCCCCCGTGTCATTACATCAGAATGCTTTGTGTGAACACTAGCCTGGCAGAAATAGAGAGATGCCCAGCTCGCTGAAGCCAGAAGCGTCTCCAGAAACCCCCTTTGATGCAGCGTGTGATGCATCAGTTTCCTCATTTCCCCGTGTTTGTGAGACGGCTCACTGGTATCGTGACTGATTTCGGCGTAGATACACGACCCGCTCTGAAGCCCCTGTCGTACACACACACACACACACACACACACACACACACACACACGCGCAGTAATCACGGGCCGCGGCCATCCAAGCGATCATGCGCTCCCCTGAGCGCTCTCTCTGTTCCCTCTCCCAGGGAATTAACCGCTGGCTGAACGTGTACTCGGCGTCTGTGACCAACGCAGTTTATGTTTCACCGTGATCCTTCAGCAGGCCACACTTTCAAATCAACAAACGTCAAACGAGGTGAAGTTCCACCCTGCCTCCGCCCCCCGCCCTTCCTTTTGTTTATTAATAGGAGGCGAAACGTTTCCAGACATTTTCAGACTTCGTTTTAATACTTCTCCACGAGTTGGTCTTGTTTTTTTTTTTTTTCCCCAAGCTCATCTCATGCAGATCATTATTGTTTTCTTTTGTATTGTTATAATATTTCTCTTTATTATTGTTATTTATTTACAGAGCAATATAAATAGGAAGTCTTTTGTTTTTCTCTGGTTTCATTTCCCCCCCAAAAATGAGTCAATCGAAAATGAAATGAAATGGGGGGGGGGGAGGAAACGTGACGATAACCACAGCTCTGGGCTTTAATAGGAGCGGGGCGCAGTGATCTAATTTAGCAAAACAAACGCTCAGGAGGCTGAACGCGAGCTGCTGCCCACATCTCTCCCCTCGCTTTGATCTCCCGCACGTTTAAACCCTGTTTTAGCTTTCTCTCCTACGGCACATCTGGGCGATTCGTCTCTGCTGCTCTGAAAAACTGAAAGAACGTATGAAGACGGAAAAGGCTTTTCCCTTTTTTCCCTCCCGTTTTAAAATGAGAGTCCAGCCGTCTGAGGGCTCCAGAGTTCCGGCTGAGCCACCAAACCCCCCCCCCCCCCGCCCCCGTCACCGTTGACATCTCCAACCTGTGACGCGTACGTCAGCGCCCGGCGATGGAGGGCGATGGCGGCTCCGCACGTGTTTCTCTTCCGGCCTGCAGGACTCCCACGTGTTTGGTACACTGTCAACGTGCTCTGCAGTGGGTTCTTTGTTACGTTTTTTTTCCCTCCCAATTATACCCTCAATTCACCCTCCCCGACGAGTCTGCCGCCTGTCCTCCGGGTAACGAGACAATTTTTTTCGGGCCAGCAGATCCGCCTCCTCCGAGATGGAACCCAACCACAGACGCCCTTCCTGCTCCTCCCAATGGGAATCGAACCCACAACCAAAGCGTTGTCAGCACCACGCTCTACCTACTGAGCCAGACAGAACTACGCTCTACCACACCCAGTGTACTGCAGAAGGTCTATAGTGTCTATAGTCTTTTCACCATGTCCGCTTCAGGGCAATGGCTCTAAGGCTCTAACCCCCTCCCCCTCCCCCGCGTTGACGACAAAGCCCCCCCAAAACCAAACCCGCCGAAGGAAACAACCCTTTTCCTCCTCCGCTGGAAATAGATGGCGGAACGTTTCCTCTTCCAGTGTGTCCCCCCGCCCGGCTAGCCCCCGCTCAGCGCGCTGGTTTAACCCCCTCTCGCCCCCACGCGCCCCCCCCCTCACGCTCTCTGTGAGCCCCCGGGGCAGCAGCAGCTGTCTCCCGTCAGCGGGGGTTTTCAGGGGGAGACCAGGGGAACTGGGGGCATTCAGGAGGTTTGTTCTGACTGACTCAGGGAAACAGTCCTGCGTGTGTGGAGTCAGGTCTGTTTTCGCGGGGTGTGGAGTCAGGTCTGTTTACTGTGGGGCAGGTCTGTTTATCGCGTGTTGTGGAGTCAGGTCTGTTTATCTCAGGTGTGGAGTCAGGTCTGTTTATCGCTGTGGTGTGGAGTCAGGTCTGTTTATCGCGCGTGTGTGTGGAGTCAGGTCTGTTTATCGCGCGTGTGTGTGGAGTCAGGTCTGTTTATCGCGCGTGTGGTGTGGAGTCAGGTCTGTTTATCGCGCGTGTGGAGTCAGGTCTGTTTATCGCGCGTGTGGTGTGGAGTCAGGTCTGTTTATAGTGTGTGGAGTCAGGTCTGTTTATCGCCATACAGCCGAGACTCATGTTAATCACACTGACACTTTAGCTGCTGATAAAGATGGACAACACACAACAATAGAGACAAATTATACATGCTTATTATTATTATTATATACAAATTATTATATAATTATTTACTGGTTGGGCTGGCAAGGGGAGGGTTGCTGGTTCGAATCCCAGGAAATGAAAAAACAATGAACTGGAAACCGGAGGGATGCTAGTTCACTTCCTGGGGCGCTGCTGAAGTGCCCTTGAGCAAGGCACTGAACCCCTAAACTGCTCCAGGGGCGCTGTACTATGGCTGACCCTGCGCTCAGACTTCTCTGATGGAGTACATATGTATAGTGGTCTACGTGTGTGTGTGTGTGTGTGTGTGATTGTGTATCTAGGAGAGATATGCGGAAAGACCCATTCCAATGACCTTGTGTAACATGGCTAATAAACTATATTCCTGTTCCTACTAAGAGTGCAATGAGCAAGGACAACTGGACATGGGAGTTCCCATCTTAGTCTGTATATTTTGTGGGTTCAGGGTGGAATATTTGCCCCTCTCCTCCCTGAAAGCCCCTCTTCCACCCCCCCCCGCCCCCCGTCGCCCACGGCGATCTGTGGGCCCGCAGGTGGGTGTCCCGTTACCCAAACCCAAACGCAGCGGGAACGTGTGTTTAGATAAGAAACATGGCAGGGCCTGAGACCCCCCCTAATGAAAACATGCTCAGGGGGCCGGGGGCCGGGGGGCAGGGGGGGGCCCCCGTGTGTTTTCATAGCGCCGGTGCGAACACACTGCAGAGCCACGGCCCTGATCTTTTACACGAGACGTCACAAAACTAAATAGGTGCGAAATCTGAGGAGAGGAAGAGGGAGGAGGGGGGCGCTGGCGTTTGGCTTCACTTCCTGTTTCACGATCCGCCTCAGATCCGTCTTCCTGCTGTCTCCCTCTCCCTCTCCCTCCCCCTCTCTCCCTCCCCTGCCTCTCCCTCTCTCTCTCTCTCTCTCTCTCTCTCTCCTCTCTCTCTCTCCTCTCTCTCCCTCTCTCTCTCTCCCTCCCTCTCTCTCTTTCTCTCTCTCTCTCTCTCCCTCTCCCTCTCTCTCTCTCTACGCCGCGACTACTACACACGCCCTCCAGCCCCTGCCCCATCACAGTGCCGCTGTGCCCCCCCCTCTCTCCCCCTCCCCTCGCCCCAGCTCTCTCTCTCTCTACGCCGGACTACTACACATGCCCTCCAGCCCCTCTCACAGTGCGCTGAACCCTCCCCCAGACTAACAAGCCAGCAGTGTTTCCACGGAGACCAGGCCCCAGCAGTGTTTCCACGGAGACGAGGCCTGCGGCCCGCAAAGCGAGCGGCGCCTCCTGGGACCAGCTCGGCTCGACCCGACCCGGCGGAGACGGTACCAGCCTGGTCACCGGGCTCACGGGAGCGGGCCCAGCGGTCCAAACCGGACCGTTCTGCAGGCGCTGAGGAAACGCTTGTCCTCTCTCTCCCTCCTCAGACACAGATGTGCAGCGCTTGGCAGGGCTGCGTGTCGTGAGGGATTGCCAAAGCAAATGATGTGTTCAAACGAAAATATTGCAAAAACAATGACGCAATAACAACAAATAGCAACAGGACACGTGTAGATAATAATATTGATCAATAAGCACATTTGTGTTTTATACTGTTTACTTTCTGCCCCTCTATTTCTCTCTCTCTCTCTCTCTCTCTCTCTCTCTTTCCTTCCTTCCCTTTCTTGCCTTCTCCCTTATCAGCCTTTTCATCCTCCCTTTTATTTGTCATTCTCTCTGTCCCTCTCTCTATCTCTCTCGCTCTCTCTCTCTATCTCTCCCTCTCTCTATCTCTCTATCTCTCCCTCTCTCTCTCCCTCTCTCCCTGTTGTCAGTGTGTGTGTCTGTGCTGTGTCTGTGTGTCTGTGCTGTGTGTGTGTCTGTGCTGTGCTGTGAGTGTAGGCTGTGTGTGTCTGTGTGTCTGCTGTGAGTGTCTGCTGTGAGTGTAGGCTGTGTGTGAGTGTGTGTGTGTGTGTGTGTGTGTGTGTGTGTGTGTGTGAGTGTGTGTGAGTGTGTGAGTGTGTGTGTGTGTGTGTGTGTGTGTGTGTGTGTGTGTCTGTGCTGTGTGTGTCTGTGCTGTGAGTGTGGCTGTGTGTGTGTGTGAGTGTGTGTGTGTGTGTGTGTGTGTGTGTGTGTGTGTGTGTGTGTGTCTGTGCTGTGAGTGTGTCTGTGTGTCTGTGCTGTGAGTGTAGGCTGTGTGTGAGTGTGTGTGTGAGTGTGTGTGAGTGTGTGTGAGTGTGTGTGTGTGTGTGTGTGTGTGTGTGTGAGTGTGTGTGTGTGTGTGTGTGTGTGTGTGTCTGTCTGTGCTGTGAGTGTAGGCTGTGTGTCTGTGCTGTGAGTGTGTCTGTGCTGTGAGTGTGTCTGTGCTGTGAGTGTGTCTGTGCTGTGAGTGTGTGTGTGTGTGTGTCTGTGCTGTGAGTGTAGGCTGTGTTGAGTCTTTGTGTCTGGCCCCTGTGAGCTTGACTGGCTCATTGTCACTTGTTCTCCATTACTGTTCCTCCCTGTTTATTTGCTTCCTCTTTCTCTTTGTGCTGTTGTGAAGTGGCAGGAACAGCGCTCCCTCTCTCCTGGTGATAATGGCCGTATTAAAACCCTGCCCAGTGTCCACACAGCCCCCTGATGAATGGGGCTCATAAACCATCACTAAGACTCGTCCCTCTCTCACACCTGTGTGTCCCACACTCGCTAACTGTGCCTTCTGTCCTGGAGCGCCCAACCATGTCCAACCACCTAACCCTAACACTAACCATGTCCCTAACCCTAACACTAACCATGTCCCTAACCCTAACACTTTACAACTGCTGGCTTGGACTCCTTTCTCTCTCTTCAAATCAAATCTAATCAAGTAAATGTTATTTGTATAGTGCTTTTCACAATTGAATTGTCACAAAACGCTTAACAGAGGGGGAACCCAGGCCTAGACCCCCCCAAAAGCAAGCCTAAAGGCAACAGTGGCAAGGAAAAACTCCCTTGGTAGGGGGAAACCTTGGGAGGAACTAAAAAAGGGGGGGAGCCCATCCTCTTCTGGCCGGCACAGGGTGTGTCCAAAAAAGACCATATCATGGTCAGTCCAAGGTGACTCAGGGCTGAATGACTTTGCGCCTCCTGAGTTAGGTAGTCAGTGGGGGGTTGGAAATAGGAAATATACAGATAGCAGGTAGCCCCGACAGGTGTAAGCTATGGCAGCATACCTATTAGGGGAATAGGTATGCTTTCTCTCTCCCTCTCTCTCTGTCTCTCCCTCCCTCCCTCCTTCCCTCTCTCTCTCCCTCCCTCCTTCCTTCCTTCCTTCC
The DNA here is from genome assembly GCA_029706075.1 of Aldrovandia affinis. Classification (NCBI taxonomy): domain Eukaryota; kingdom Metazoa; phylum Chordata; class Actinopteri; order Notacanthiformes; family Halosauridae; genus Aldrovandia; species Aldrovandia affinis. The sequence continues at coordinate 100,378 of JAINUG010000354.1, read as the reverse complement.
TTCCCTCCCTCTCTCCCTCTCTCTCCCTGTCCCTCCCTCTTCCTCCTTCCCCCTCTCTCCCTTTCTCTCTCCCTCCCTCCTCCTCTCTCCCTCTCTCCCTCCCTCTTCCTGCCTCCCTCTCTCTCTCCCTCCCTCTACCTATCTCTCTCTATCTCTCCCTCTACCTATCTCTCTCTCTCTATCTCTCCCTTTTCATCTCTCCCTCCCTCTTCCTCTCTTCCCTCTCTCTCTCTCTCTCTCCCTCTCTCTCTCTCTCTCTCTCTCTCTCTCTCTCCTGCCTCCCTCTCTCTCTCTCTCTCTCTCTCTCTCCTATCTCTCTCTCTCTCTCTCTCCCTCTTCATCTCTCTCTTCTCTCTCTCTATCTCTCTCCCTCTCTCT
>JAINUG010000354.1:75000-95000 GCA_029706075.1 Aldrovandia affinis | reverse complement strand
GCCCTGATAGTGCTGAATGGGGCTCAGGGTTCTGGGAGATTGTAGTTTAAACATCACCTGCTATCTCAGGTGTGCGGAACACACACAGGTAGAGAGCGCCGGCATCTACGGCCAGCCAGGTGCCAACTGGGTATTATAGACTCTTTTTTGTCCGATTGTTTTTCAGTTTTTCTCCCAATTTAGTGGCCAATTACACCCTCTATTTATTTAGATTTGCCCTCCCCACACGAGTCCGCCGCTCATCTCTACAAGGCAAGTTAATTCTCAGAGGGCAGTGAACTCCGCTTCCTTCAAGACGGAATTAACCCCACCCACGTTCTGGAGACTCCCTTACGTGCTTCACGGCGGACCCGAGCCGGCTCACCCTCCCCCCTCCCCCTGGGGCGGACAGACAAACGCCACCCCCGATCGGGGCTGATGACCAGGGCCAGTCTGGTAGAGACTGATTTAGAACCGCCCCTGATAGGCAGCACACACCGTATCGGACCAGCCAAGATACAGAGCGTTAGACCACTACGCTCCACCCCCACCCCCCTCACCCCACTTGTCGGCTGGCTTCCTGTTTCTCCCGTCCAGTCGGGGCTATTTACACTCGTGGGAGTTTCATCGCGGGTCGTTAATTTACTGGGGAGGGGAAGGGGGAGGGGGGAGGTCACGGTTATGCACGCCTGTTATGCACGCCTGTGACCCATGGTGACCCGTGGCGACCCTATTATGGTCTGTGAGGATGTGCCGTGTGTTTGAGGAGGAGGAAGAGGAGGAAGAGGAGTGGGCGTGGCCGGGGGGGATTAGATGTGGCCCAGGAATGGGAAACACACTGTGGGGTGTAATGTGCCATCCTGGCATGGGGAGGGGGGGTGGGGGCAGGGGCAACACAATTAAAACTCTGGCAATAACACCACACTCTGGCAGGGCCCCCATGGGCCGCATATGGGTAATGTGGGAGGAGATTCTGCTCTGAGGAGAGGCTTATGGGTAATGTAGAGGATATTCAGCAGTGAGGAGAGGATTGTGGGTAATGTAGGAGGAGATTCAGCAGTGCAGTGCAGAGGTGAGAGGGAAGCTCGTTTAGAGGTGAGTGTTTAGTTTGTGGACACAGACGCTGCTCACGGCGCGGTGCTAAGGGTCTGAGTCAGGGGGCCTCGGGTGGTGTAACGGTCAAAGCATTCATCCCGGAATGCAAGTTGCCTACTGCAGCCGTGGTTCAAAACCTGGCTACACCAGACCGTCTCTGGCCAGGAGCCCCGATCGGGGCGGCGATTGGCTGACCGCCCCAGAGGGAGGGGAGGGGGGGAGGGGGAGCCGGGGCACGGGCCCGCCGAGGAGCTGGCTTGACTTTGAGGAGCTGGTGGGCTCGTGGGGAGGGTAAAACTGAAAGAGGAGTATAATTGGCTACCAGATTGGGAGAAAACTGGAAAAATCTGAAACAAAATGTTTAAAAAATGTTTAAAAATATTTTAAAAATGTATGTTTGAGTCAGGTGACCGCGATAGTTCAGTTTGAAAGCGTTGGCTCAGCATATAGGTATGCATTTCAATATATATTTTCCCTTAAATGAATATGTAAACTGTTGCAAAGTTACAATCACTATAATTCTGCAGAATGCACCTCAAACCATAAATAAGGTTTTACTTCTTCAGCCAAACGCTGTGGAGAAGTTAACATCTCCCGATGTCTGAAACAAGACGATAGAGCGCACGTGCTGGGAGCTGCCTGCTCTGGGTTTGACTGCAGCTCAGAGCCACAAGCGCAGGAATCCCACACAAATTACTGCACTGTGCTCACCTCCCACCAACAGCTGGAGTGGTTCTGTGCTTCAGTAGGTAGAGCTCTGGATAAGAGCTTCTGCTAAATGCTTAAAATGTCAAATGTCATGTAGAGCACGGCGTTGACATCGCTTGGGTTGTGGGTCCGATTCCCACTGGGACCACATATACTGAAAAATGTATGCATTCACTACTGTAAGTCGCTTTGGATAAAAGCGTCTGCTAAATGGCATATATATTATATTATATATATATATATATAGCAGGTGAAAGTGAGAAAACATCCAGATGAATTGTTTGTTGTTTGTCTTAACCACGGCCAAATGCAGATTTCCTCCCTAGAGATGGGCAGGATCTTAGCTGGTCCTGAGTGAGGATGAGGATGGTGAGCTTAGCTGGTCCTGTACGAGTCTATCAGGGACGCGGTTTGAAACCCCGTCTCTGCCAGACTGGCCCTGGTCGTCAGCCCCGATCGGGGCGTTTAGCTGTCTGCTCCTGAGGGAGGGAGGAGGGTGGGGGTCGCTGTGAAGCCCGTGCCGTGAAGTCTCCAGAAGGAGGTTGGTGAGTTCTGTCTCGAAGGAGGCAGATCATCGCAGGCCTTGAAGAGTAGCTTGCCCCATAGAGATGGGCGGTGAGTTTGTGGAGGAGGGTTAATCAAAATAAATAGAGGGTATAATTGGCTTCCAAATTGGGGAGAAAACTGGGAAAAATCTGAAAAAAATGTATTGAATTTTTTTTTTAAAATGTTTAAGAACTGAGTCATTAAAGACAGCGGGAAGTGTGAGAAGATGACCTGAGATCTCACACATTCCATAACCAGCTCAAAGAAAAGATTGATTATCTTTTATGGAGAGAGGGAGCCTGGCTCTAAAGCAGTCCGTGACCCTGGGGTGTGGAGCTCCAGGCCCACAGATCAGACCCTGCGCAGAGTGCAGACAGATCGGGGGGAGGGAGGGCTGCGCTTATCAAACCACCCAAACCGCAAACAGATCGCCGGCGATCAAGATGGCTGCCCCTGCCCGCGGAGCCAGGCGCTGGGAACAGACGTGTTCTCAGGATAAAGAGCGGCTTCGCCGGCCTCCCCAGGCCCGCATGCCGCCCAGACGATACGCGCTGATGTAATCTTCTGCTGTGTGGAGGGGGCAGCAGGGGGTGTGGTTTGTTTTGTTCTCTGTTTGTTTTTGTTCTGAAGGTTTTTTGCTCAATAGGAGGAAATGGAAATAAGTAATTACAGGTGCATTTCCCAGAGTCATAAAATAGAGGGAATTTTATAAAACGGAGAGATGGGAGGGAGCGAGGAGGGAGGGAGGGAGAGAGAGAGAGAGAGAGAGAGGGCAGCCAGCGGTTTGGGATCCATTCTGTTTGTAAATGAGGCATGAAAGTGGAGAGCAGACCCTTTCAACATCCAGAGCACGCTGTGTGTGTGTGTGTGTGCGTGCGTGTGTGCGTGTGAGAGAGAGTGTGTGTGTGTGAGAGTGTATGTATGTATGTGTGTGTGTGTGTGTGAGTGAGTGTGCGTGTGTGTGTGTGTGTGTGTGTGTGTGTGTGTGTGTGTATGTGTGTGTGTGCGTGCGTGTGTATGTGTGTGTGTGTGTGTGTGTGTGTGTGTGTGTGTGTGTGTGTGTGAGAGAGTATGTATGTATGTATGTATGTATGTATGTATGTATGTGTGTGTGTGTGTGTGTGATTGATATCCTCAGTCAGAAGTGTGTGTGGTTCTGAGCAGGAGGGGCTCTTCAGATCTGTCTGTCTGGAGGGGGTGAGATCACAGACGTCTCCCTGCTTTGATGGCCCCCCCCTTCAGGAGACAGGAGTCTGCAGCGAAGGAGATGTCTGTCATTGGGCCGGCATTAGAGCGAGAGAGAGAGAGAGAGAGAGACACACCCCGCTGTGGGACCTGTGTCCCCTGTTCCATTCCCCATACATCCCCTGTGCTTAGCAGCGATTCCCACCTCCTGTAGCAAGCTTCCCACATGCGTGTGTGTTTGAGTGTCTCAGACGTGTGGGATGCAGACAGCGGGAGCTCTCTCTCTCTCTCTCTCTCTCTCTCTCTCTCTGAATTCCTCAGTGACATCTCCTCCCAGAGTCCTGGCCAGTTCCCTCCTCGCTCCATCCGTCCCTCTGTCCGTCTGTCTGTCCTGCGTTACGATCGGTGTCTGCTCCGCTCTCTCCCTCCGCCAGAGAGATGTCTGCTCGCTGAGGTGACGTTAGCGAGGTGATGTTAGTGAGCTGATGTTAGCGAGGTGCGTTTGAGTCCGTTAGTCTTGTTATCGAAGGTCCATTCCTTCCTTCATCAGAATGTAAATACGAGATGTTCTTTTGATTCTCTCCTCCCTTCTCCCTTAAATTCTTTCGTTTTTAGCAGCCCAGCTCGGACAGAGTCATCGCTCACTTGCCAGACTTCAGCTCACACCTGCACACCTGCTGGTGTGAGCGTGTTCCCCTGTGAATATTAGGGGCGTAACGTACACCTATTGGTACCGAACCATTCGCTACAGGACTTCCAACATGACGGCGTTTGTGCAGTGAAACTGGCAGTCCTGTCCAGCCTTGTTCCCCTGCTGTTTTTTACCCTCCTCTCTCGGGCTAAAGCAAATAAACGGGTAACCGCCCGCCCCCTCTGCGCTGTCGTCCTGCTCGAGACTGCTGTCCCTGTCAGAGGAAGGCCCGGGGAGGGGGTGGGGGGTCACACAAAACAGTTCTGCCGATGCCAAACCACAACACAGAACTGGCCTTTAATTGTTTTCACATGAGGGGGAAAACAACAGGGCTCAACAAAGCCTCACGCCAACTGTGCCCATCGCCACGCCTCCCTGTTCTTATCGCCATGGCTACAGACGCCATCCTCCCTCCTGTAGCAGCACACCTGCAGCTGCCGTCAGCGCTGTGTGGCCTCCGCCCCTTTGCCTTGTTTTACATTGGGGGGTTTCTTCAGATTTTGTCCCCCTTTGTTTCTCCCAATTTGGTGGCCAGTTATACCCTCTATTCCTTTTGATTCACCTTCCCCACACAAACTCGCCCACCTCTATGGGTCAAGCTAATTCCCCTGAGGCCGGCGATGATCCGCCTCCTCTGAGACAAAACTCACGCACCTACTCTCTAGAGACGCCCTTCTGCTCCTCGGCGAGCTCGTGCCGGCTCTCCCTCCCCCCCTCCCCTGGGTGATCGGGGCTCCTGGCCGGAGCCGGACTGGCACAGCCAGGTATTGAACCGCGGCTGCAATAGGCAACTTGTATTCCGGGAGAATGCTTTGACCGTTACACCACCTGAGGCCCCCCTCTTTGCCTTGTTTTACGTTTTTTTCTGGATTCCTCAAAATAGCCTCCGTTTGCCTTGATAACAGCCTCACAAACACTGGCCATTCGGTTAATACGTTTCAGCAGGAAATCACCCGACATGTCTTCCCAGCTCTCCTGCAGCAATTCCCAGAGACACTGGTGGGTTTGCTTTGCTTTGACTCTTCTGTCCAATTCATCCCATACAAGCTCTATGGGATTGAGGTCTGGACACTGGGCAGGCCAGGTCTTTAGTTTGAGTTGTCCTTCATGTTCCTCCTTCACCAGATAGTTCTTACACAACTTCAAGGTGCGTTTCGGGTCGTTATGGTTTGGGAGCCGAACTTGTAACTCAGAGGTTGCAGGTTCGATTCCCAGGTAGGGCACTGCTGTTGTACCCTTGAGCTAAAGGTACTTAACCTGAATTGCTTCAGTAAAATATCCAGCTGTATAAATGGATTGTATGTAAAGAAATGTAAACTGTGTAAGTCGCTCTGGATAAGAGCGTCTGCTAAATGCCTAAAATGTAGTAAATGTATGTAAAATGTTATCCGGCTGAGGAATGAAGGAGTGCCCGATTAGCTGTAATCCAGATGGAAGGTGTACTCAAACCTTTGACTGGTGCTGCACCTCGTGTTTGTAAAAATGAGGAGGAAGAGGAGGAAGAGGAGGAGAGTGAATGTGTTGAAGCTCAGCGGCTCCAAACGTACAGCAGTCTGTCCAGCCACAGGGAGTGTCTGAGAGAGCCAGCTGAACAGCTGGAGTTCACTCTCTCCTCTCCTCCTCTCTCTCTCTCTCTCTCTCTCTCTCTCTCTCCCCTCCCTCCTCTCTCTCTCTCTCTCTCTCTCTCTCTCTCTCTCTCTCCCTCCCTCCTCTCTCTCTCTCTCTCTCTCTCTCCTCTCTCTCTCTCTCTCTCTCTCTCTCTCTCTCTCTCCCTCCTCTCTCTCTCTCTCTCTCTCTCTCTCTCTCTCTCTCTCTCTCTCTCTCTCTCTCTCTCTCTCCTCTCTCTCTCTCTCTCTCTCTCTCTCTCTCCTCTCTCCTCTCTCTCTCTCCCTCTCTCTCTCTCTCTCTCTCTCTCTCTCTCGGCCCGTGTAGTCCGGTCCCCGGGCTGTGGTTCCGCTCGTGTAAGAGGTCAGGGTATTTTCCTGCTCGTTCCGCTCGTATAAACACAGCCTCCCGTTCCCTTTGATTCATTATGAGAATATCGTTACACAGCCTCTCGAGTAGCGGACCGTTCCCTCGTCCGTACGGTCTCTCACGATCTCTGGGCCGCTGAGGAAATGAGAGTATGAGCTTTAGTGACGGGGGTGGGGGGTGTGAGTATGAGCTTTAGTGACCCGGGTGGGGGGTGAGAGTATGAGCAGTGACGGGGGGTGGGGGGGTGATTATGAGCTTTTACGGGGGTGTGGATGTGTCCGTCACCCGACAGCCCGTCTGACAGGACCCAACACTGTGCGTGACCCTCGCTGGTGATATTTGAGTTTTTAATACAAACGCGTGCGGGCGAGCACAAAGTCCCCTCTGTTCGGCCCGGGACCGCAGAACCCCGGGTCCGCAGAACCCCGGGACCGCAGACGGTCTGCTCCGGCCCACCGTGTGTTTAAAATCACCGTCTTCAGAGTTGATTAAAGTCTGATTATGTTCCGGAGGGGGAACGTTGTGGGACTCATTTCAGTGGAAGGGGTGGGGGGGGCAGGGGAACCGTAGGGATTAATCCAGACTCACGGATCACATTTACTCCTCAAACACGTAGATGGTTTACAGCACTCTGTCTCTTACCTGGACATACAGGAAACTGCCACCGGAATAACGGCCACACTTGAGTTAAACGAGGGATCCTTTAACTGGATGCAGTACCGCGAGTGTCCATCAGGGCACGCCTGGTACCAGTGGGTAGGCCCTGCCCAGCTGGGTGGTTACCTGTATGAAATATAAACTGATGTGTTTGTTTTTAAATACAAGGTGCAGGAGTACAGCCCAGCCCAGCCCCTCCCCTCTCCTCCTCTCCTCTCCTCTCCCCTCTCCTCCCCTCCTCCTCTCCTCCTCTCCTCTCCTCCCCTCCTCCCTCCTCTCCTCTCCTCTCCTCTCCCCTCCTCCTCTCCCCTCCTCTCTCTCTCTCCTCCTCTCCCAGAGAGATGAACAGATTAGCATGTATGCCTCTGTGTTCCTGCACGTGTGTCTCGCTGGCTTTGCCTCTTATGAAAATAATAATCGTATTTCACAGTCACGTTTCTGTAGCGGTGCTGTCGTCCAAACCCCCATCTCCCGCCTTGCTCAGCGTAATTGTGTAAAGAGTGTAATTATCTGCAGTTAATTGTTAACAAGTGACCGTAGCTTTGGAATTAAAACAAAAGGGAGAGAGAGAGAGGGGTAATGCTACTTGATAGAGTAAACGTATAAAACACTGGAACCGCTTTAGAGTTTTGTGTGTTTGCGCTGGGCTCATTAGCCTTGCAGATGACCGTGCGTGCTGGAACAGGGCATTCTCACTGAGCGTTTGCTGAGCGTGTTATTCATGCCTGCTAGGCTGCTGCTTGGTATTCATGCCGGCACGGAGCCACGGTTCTGCACAGATGTGTGTGGGGCTCCAGGGCATCGACGCTCATAATAATGTTTCATAAACATACCGCAACACAAGCGCACGTGTGACTGCACAAACATCTGGACAAATGACCTCACTATTGGCCAGATTCAGCCTCACACTCACTCTCCTGAATATTATTAGGGTGCCGGTGGCTCCGTCGCCCATCACTGATGCAGACAACCTGCTCAAATACAACACTTTGGTAAGTCGGGGGGACATTGAAACACCACTGGCCCGGGCTAGGAGGGTCCCAGCTGGGGGAGGGGGATGGGGGCTCGTTGGGAAGGGGAGGGCCGGGCCACCCTGCCCCCCCCCTGGGGGCGGACAGACAAACACCGCCCCGATCGGGGCTGACGACCAGGGCCGGTCTGGTAGAGATGGGTTTACAACCGCGTCCCTGACAGGCAGCGCACACCGTATCGGACCAGCCAAGATACAGTGCGCTAGACCGCTATGCTATCCACCACCCCTTGACCTCTTAAGAGGTTGAGAGTTGAACTCTCCTCAAATAACGATGGTAAGCATCGCTTTTCTCCCAGAATGCCACTCTGCCCACATCGCCTAAGGGTTCACTGTCCCGACCACAGAGATGGAAGCAATTTGAATATTGACTTGCACTTTTTTTTTTGTGTGTGTTTGTATTTTGCGACGTATTAGCGGCCAGCCTCAAAGGCTGAACTCTGTCTCTTCAGAGGGCACAATCTGCCCACCCCTCTTATAAACACACACAAAACCCAAACCCAACGCCGTGTTTACAAGCAAATCAGCGCTCTGGATCCTGCGCGGACAATGGTGCATTCTCTGCGGCTTTCTGGAGATCGGCGTGATTGTGCACTCTCTCTTTGAAACGGGATTCGGTTAGACGATGTTTTATTTAGACAGAACGCGAGTTGATGCTCAGCCAGTGTGGGGGCTTATTCTGGGATGTGAGGCGTACATGTATACAGACATGAGCCTTAAGACGCAGCCAAGTTGGAGGGGAGGGGGTTTGTGGTTATTATGACAGATGAAAGTTTTTTGTCATAATAACAAACTCTAAAACGTTGCGTCTTTGAGGGGTCTTGTGGCGATGTTGCTGAGTATTTGCGTTTACATGCATTTTTTTGAGAAGTGACTTTGGGAGTAAACCCAGAAGGCTGAAGGTTCATCGTGGGCTTGGGCCCGTGCTCTCAGCACCAGAACCTTTGCCTGCATGGATCAGCGCTTTCTCCTCCTCCTTTTTCTGTTTTTAAAAATAGTTGATTCTTATATATGCCAGAATCAGATGCTCTTATCAAGATGTGCATTTATACATGGTAAGATCAATCATAGTTCGTGCAAGAGATCAGAGCAGTTATAAAGCGATAGACATCATTGTTGGCAGCTGGATACCGTACCTGTAACACTGGGAAGAAAAAGGTTAGTACATTTTATAGCATTTAGTAGATGCATTTATCCAAAGCAACTTACAGTAGTGAATGCATACATTTCTCAGTATATGTGGTGGTGGTTGAGGTGAGTTGCCCCCTATTGTTGTAAAGCGCTTTGAGTTCCTTGGGAAAAAAGGCGCTATATAAATCCAATGTTCATTCATTCATTCATGCACGCTGAGTCTGATTGAAATCTAGGTAATCGGGTTGCCGAAAGCATTCTTTTTCTTTTCTGTACAGAACTGCGGGTTTAAAAAAAATATATATGTTTATAAACAGGCTGTATTCACCAAGAACTGGGCGATCAAATTGTTTATAGCCGAGAGAGATCCAGGTCGCCGTGTTTCTGAGTTCTGACCCACAAGACTGGCGCAGAAGCCGAGAACATAGAGAGAATGGAATACAATATTCTTTATTGCCATGTCACACAAGGTCACTGGAATGTGTCTTTCCGCATATCTCTCCTAAGAGAGGTCCGAGCACAGGGTCAGCCATAGTACAGCGCCCCTGGAGCAGTTTTAGGGGTTCAGTGCCTTGCTCAAGGGCACTTCGGCGGTGCCCCAGGAAGTGAACTAGCCTCCCTCCGGTTTCCAGTTCAGGGAGAAGGGGTCGGGGGCGGGCAGGCAGGGAAACGTTATCCACTGTGAATCGGACGTGGTGATGCGGAGCGGCCCGTCTGTCTGAGGCACGAGGGGAGGAATGTGTGGCGCCGGGCTCTTTATCAGCGCTGGCTGACGGATCGGTTAATAGGCCCGTCCAGCTCACTGTACCCAGAGAGGATCTATCTTAACTCTGCGATGACAGGCCCTCTGCCCTGCCCCCTGCTCTGAGCTCTGAGCTCTCTTCTCTTCTCTTCTCTGGGGGGCATTCCTCTGATTCTGCCAGTGGCTGTCAGAGAAGCTGATGCCCAATTTCCCCCCTGCCCCTGTCCCTGTCCCCTCTAAACCCAGAGCACTGTCACAGTCTTTGATGGGATCACAGGAGGAATTTCACCGGGCAGAAGTGTTGAAACGAGTGAGTGTTTAACGACGTCTTCAGGGGTCGCGAGACGGCAGGAGCCGGTGACACTTTTAATATTGACGTTGGTCCATTTTCTTCTAATTACATTGATCAATTATGTCATTTATCCAGAGCGACTTGCAACAAGTGCATTCCACTAAGTTGCCATGAGACGGTGTATCACAAGTAGGTCAAAGTACCAAGACAGCTGCTAGTTTACTAAGGAAAAGGGTCAAAGGAAATTTAAATAGGAGGCAGGTTACGTTCCGTGTTGGGGAGGTGTTAGGGGGGGGTATGGGAGTGGGGGGGGTCGAGGTGCAGTCTGAAGGGGGGTATGGGAGTGGGGGTATGGGAGTGGGGGTCTGAAGAGGGGGTTTTCAGTCTGCAGTGTGGAGGATGGGCGGTGACTCTGCTGTCCTGACGGCGATGGGGGAGGTCACTCCACCACCGAGGTGTCACGACAGAGATGGGCCGCGCTCAAGATGAGCAGCCGCTGGCTCCTCGCAGCCACGTGAGCGCCAGGTTACAGAACGTAGTGACTGAGCTGGGAACGTGGAGGTCAGTGATCCCTGTACTGCCCTGAGGGTGTAAGCTCTGAGGCGTGAGTTAAGCGCTTGAGCGTCCGCTGCAGAAAGGGACGTCGATTAGAGTGTGATTCGTTCCCTTGGCTGGGAACTCTGGTCTTTAGCTCAGCGGGTTAATCGTGCCTCTTGCTGCGTTCCAAACTCCTGCAGGCAGAAGCGACTCCATTACTTTGGCAAGCACCAAGGTCCTGAGCCTGTGTGTATCCCAGTGCTTCACACACTTGTGTGTGTGTGTGTGTGTGTGTGTGTGTGTGTGTGTGTGTGTGTGTGTGAGTGTGAGTGTGAGTGTGTGTGTGAGTGTGTGTGTGTGAGTGTGTGTGTGTGTGTGTGTGTGTGTGTGTGTGAGTGTGTGTGTGAGTGTGTGTGAATGTGTAAATGGAGTCGCTCAGAAACACACCGTGTCCTCCCCTGCTCCAGGTGAGAGTGGTCTGGCGGGCGGCCTGGTGTAAACAGGCCCTGCGGGCGGGGGCAGCCTGGCTGGCAGGCGGGCGGGCGGGCGCTGTGGTCAGACCCACTGGTGCACTGGACGGTTGATTCCTCCTGGCGGTCGCGGTGAAAACCCCGGCGTAACCCGAGAGGAGACTCCTCTGCTGCAGGTGCTGAGACCCGTCCTGCTCTGCCAGCTCCTCCTCGCCAAACGCAAACGCTGCAACCCGAGCCCGGGTCTGCCCGCCTGCCTGCCCGAGCCCCACACTTCATCTCTGAAAGAGCGCGGAGCGATCGAGGCTCCCGGCCCAGGGTTCACACCACGACGACGCAGAGGGAGGGGCCGAGACGCAATAGAGCCTCTTTTGTTTCCCTCCAGTTTCCTTCTTTCTTTCCTATCTTTGACTGAAATGCTTCCTGACGTTTTCTTGGACTTTTTCTCTCTCTCTTCCCTTCCTCACGTCTCTGCATCCTTTGGTCCTCTCCATATTTTCCCTCCGCCCAGAAATGGCCCACTGGGCATCCATTGGAGTCGTAACCAGAAACACATCGAGGTCGGCAGAAAGGTCACCAGAGTGGCTCATGACGTGATGCTGTCTGAGAGGAAGGGGGGGGGGTGTAGTTTAGAGGTGAGGTGGAATAATGGAGGATCATGTTGGGGATTTAAATACACCTTCTCAGCTGTGTTGTTTTCCATTGGTTCATAACTGCATTGTGAAATGACCCACAGCAATGAGTGTGTGGCCTGGGCACAGTGCAGGACTCTCTCTCTCTCTCTCTCACACACACACACACACACACACACACACACACACACACACACACACTGATACATGCACACATACACCCTCTCTCTCACACACACACACACACAGATACACACACACATACACCCTCTTTCACACACACACACACAGATACACACACACATACACCCTCTCTCACACACACTCATACACACATGCACACACCCAAACAGATACACACATACACTCTCACACACATACACTTTCTCACTCACACACACACATACACCCTCTCTCACACACACACACACACAGATACACACACACATACACCCTCTCTCACAGATACACACACACATACACCCTCTCACACACACACACACACACACACACACACATATATATATATGTTTCTTTATATGTTTTTATTGCCCAGTTGGTTGCGGAGAGACAGACACAAACAGCTCCTGGCTCTTAAAGCAGTACCGTCAGATTCCTCTGGCATTTTCATTTTCAAATAGATTCTCTGCTTCACCACAACAAAGGATTTTACAGCTACTGACACAAACTGCCTGCCCGTGGGCTATGTGTGTGTGTGTGTGTGTGTGTGTGTGTGTGTGTGTGTGTGTGTGTGTGTGTGTCTGTGACTGTGAGAGAGTATGTATGTCTGTGTGTGTGTGTGTGTGTGCATGTGTGTGAGTATGAGAGTACGTGTGTGTGTGTGTGTGTGTGTGTGAGAGAGAGTACATGTCTGTGCATGTGTGAGTGTGAGTGTATGTGTGTATCTGTTTGGGTGTGTGTGTATCTGTTTGGGTGTGTGTGTGTGTGTGTGTGTGTGTGAGTGAGTGTGCGTGTGTCTGTGCATGTGTGTGAGTGTGAGTGTGCATGTGTGTGTGTGTTGGTATGCAGACTGTGCAGTAAGTGTGTATCACTGAGCTGAGAGCAGACTGCGTGGTAGAGGCATTTTGTACCAGGGCGTCGACAAGCAGAGAAAAAATATCCCTGGCAACCACGGGAGCGATCCCAGCCCCGTCACACCCTCACGAGCCACACGCCACTGCCCCCGCCCCCCTCTCACTCACTACAGGACGAGAACTTCCTCCTCTCTCCCTCTCGAGAACTCTCCTCTCTCTCTCTCCTCCTCTCTCTCTCTCTCTCCTCTCTCTCTCTCTCTCTCTCTCTCTCTCTCTCTCTCTCTCTCCTCTCTCTCCCTCTCCCTCTCCTCTCTCTCTCTCTCTCTCTCTCTCCCTCCTCCTCTCTCTCTCCCTCTCTCTCTCTCTCTCTCTCTCTCTCTCTCTCTCTCTCTCTCTCTCTCTCTCTCTCTCCTCCTCTCTCCCTCCTTCTCTCTCTCTCTCTCTGTCCTCACCTCCTACAGCCTTCTCTTTTTCTCTCTCTCTGCCTCTCGCAGTGAGTTTATCCCACAATGCACTGCACTGTAGGAAGAGCACTATCACATGTTCTGGTTGCACAGTATCCGAGTGATCCCTCCATGTTTGTGTGAGTGTGTGTGATGTCCGAGAGGCCCCAGTGTGTCAGAACATGGCTCGGCAGCGTTCATAGTGCAGGGTGGTCTTTCACTGAACCACCGTCAGGTTCATAAATCATTCTTCTGCTGGACTGGCTGGCTGGCTGGTCTGAGAGAGGGCAGGGCAAGAAACAGAGGATTTTTTTGTTTTGTTTTGTTTGGCTTTGTGTGATCTCAGGATCCCATTCAGAACCGGCCACAGCGAATGACTTAAGGGTGACATTCAGAACCAGGGAATTTCTCGGAGGATGGTGGGGTGTTTTTTTGCATCATCAGTGAGGGACAGGAGAGTGAAGCTGCATCATCAGTGTGGGACAGGAGAGTGAAGCTGCATCATCAGTGAGGGACAGGAGAGTGAAGCTGCATCATCAGTGAGGGACGGGAGAGTGAAGCTGCATCATCAGTGAGGGACAGGAGAGTAAAGCTGCATCATCAGTGAGGGACAGGAGAGTGAAGCTGCATCATCAGTGTGGGACAGGAGAGTGCAAGCTGCATCATCAGTGTGGGGACAGGAGAGTGAAGCTGCATCATCAGTGAGGGACAGGAGAGTGAAGCTGCATCATCAGTGAGGGACAGGAGAGTGAAGCTGCATCATCAGTGTGGGACAGGAGAGTGAAGCTGCATCATCAGTGAGGGACGGGAGAGTGAAGCTGCATCATCAGTGTGGGACAGGAGAGTGTAGCTGCATCATCAGTGAGGGACAGGAGAGTGAAGCAGCATCATCAGTGAGGGACGGGAGAGTGAAGCTGCATCATCAGTGAGGGACAGGAGAGTGAAGCTGCATCATCAGTGAGGGACAGGAGAGTGAAGGAGCATCATCAGTGAGGGACGGAGAGTGAGGCTGCATCATCAGTGTGGGACGGAGAGAGTGAAGGAGCATCATCAGTGAGGGACGGGAGAGTGAAGCTGCATCATCAGTGAGGGACGGGAGAGTGAAGGAGCATCATCAGTGAGGGACGGGAGAGTGAAGCTGCATCATCAGTGAGGGACAGGAGAGTGCATCCGCATCATCAGTGAGGGATGGGAGAGTGTAGCCGCAGTCCGTGGTATGTGGAGAGGACGGGAATGTGTCTCTCTTTGAAGCAGCGATGTGCTTAATTACTGGAGTATGCAGAGAGATCAGTGCCCTCCCCTCCCACCCCTCCCACCACTGCGTTCTCCGCTCCTAAACCCAGCCCCCCAGCACTGGAGCGGGCTTAAATTAACCCCACACAGAGCTGACCTCAGAACGAGCTGTTTTCTTTTCTTCTTCTCTTCATCCAAACAAAAGCACAAATCAAGACGATGTTTCGGTTTTTTGCAGCTGCGGCCTTTTTGGCCGGTATCTGTGCAGAAATCCTGGTGTTGGCCACTGCCCAAGAATCTCATGCCTTCCTGCTCGAGACAAACAAACAGGGCTCGTCTGATTAACCCTCATATCAGGGGAATGTTTCTGCAAATCTGATTTAATCCGTCAGAAGAAAACAACACGGCCGGATGAAGACTATTTATTTCAGGTTTTTATTGTCTCAAACTAGTGTCTCAGGATTGTTGGAGGCTGGAGCCTCGTGGAGTTTTCACGTCCAGCCTAGGCCAGGTTTAGACTCCGAGAACAATATCCCGTTTAGCAAACTGTTTGGTTTTTTCGTTTCTTTTTTATTTTGTTTCCAAAATCGTTTTGGCAATTTCCTCCCTGAACCGCTCACCTGTTTAACCACCCAAAATATAAAACAGCTCTTTTGTTTCTTAGTTTTCTTCTTTTTTTTCCCTCTTATTGAAGAAATCTTGGAAAAGCTTCCAGCTTCCATTATTTAATCATTAGAAATGACGTGTGGCTCCTGTCTGCTCGTGAAACTGCACGTTTTTTTGAAAAAGATGGCCGTGGATATTATTCCACTCGACCCCCATTGTTCAGACGCCAGGGCGCGGGATATTTTGGGGGGGGGCTCCCAGTTTGTGAGAGTATATATATACACCAGGGGTGTAACGGTACACAAAAATCACGCTTCGGTACGTTTTCGGTACAGCGGGGGGAAAAAGCTTTTCATTTATTATGAACATTGTAAAAAGTGGCTAATTGGCCATAATTTACTGAACAAAGTGAGGCACATATCTTTCTTTCTTAAATATAAAAAAATGTCCGTCAATAACTGCTGCAACCGCACATAAGTTCTGCACGTGCGTCAGTGGTTAAAGCAAGATTGCATTCGTTCGGTTCACAGCGTGTACCGAACCCAAAGTCCTGTACCCAACGGTTCGGTACCATTACACCCCTAGTATATATATTACAACTCCAGTGAAGGCACAACGTACTGGTCAGCTCTTCGACTACCCCCCAGGCCTGTCAGAACCACGTTTCCCCTTCCTGCAGCGCTCCGACCCAGAGAGACTGAAGGGAGGCTTCTGAGCTGCGGAGCCTGGAGTCTAGACAAAGGGCCTGAGTGTGCTGGTGCTGAATTATCTGTGGGGGCATCACCGTGTGCCCCCACCCCCACCCCACCCCGCACTGGGGGGGCTCTGTCTGCCGCTGCTTATTAAATACACGTTTATTTTACCACTCCCCGACCCCTCCCTTCTGGAGTGAGTGATTGTTTTATTAACTGGGTTTACTGCTGTGCGCTGTGAAGGGCCCCAAACGAGTGGATTACATATGATACAGAACATATATATACACACACATACACTCACACACACACACACACACACACACACACACTCACACACCCACACACACATATACACACACACACACATACACTCACACACATATATATATATATACACACACACACACACACATATATATACACACACATACACTCATACACACACACACTCACACACACACACTCACACACACACCCATATATACACACACACATATACTCACACACTCACACACACACATATATATACACACACTCACACACACATATATATATATACACACTCACACATGCACACACACACTCACACTCTCTCTCACACGCACACACACACACACGCACACACACTCTCTCTCACTCACTCACACACACACTCTCTCACACACACATACACACAGTCGCATGCACGCACACACACACACACACATTCTCTCTCACACACACACGCACACACACTCTCTCTCACTCACACACACACTCTCACACACACACACACACAGTCGCATGCACGCACAAACACACACACACACACATTCTCACACACTCACTCGCACACTCACTCACTCGCACGCACAAACGGACACACACACACTCTGTCTCACGCAGACACACACACACTTACTTACACTTACTAGGCCATCATGCACAACACAACATGAGCAGCCCGCTGAGCTAAAGACCCAGGTCCCCAGCCAAGGGAGCTAATCGCACTCTTACTGCTTCTCAAGGAGTGATGTCACATCCTGTAGCGGACGCCCGCGTGCTTAGCTCACGTCTCAGAGCTCCACTACAGTAGCGCAGGTAGGACGGTTGACTGCTTGTTACCTGTAGACTCCTGGCTCTAAGGCCCACGGAGCCCTGGCTGGTTTAGCCACCCCGTCCAGTGGAACAAGGCCAGTGGTGTCCTGTCACTGGGAGCTAGCAGTTATACTCAGCTAACGACGTAGCCCAGACTCAAACCAGCAATGTCTCGGCTAGAGGGGTCAGCCTGACCTTGAATTAATGAACATTGGATTTATATAGCGCTTTTCAAGGAACCCAAAGTGCTTTACAGTGATGGGGGGCAACTCACCTCAACCAGCACCAATGTGCAGCACCCACCTGGGTGAACGCGACGGCAGCCATAGTGCGCCAGTACAAACTCACCACACATCAGATACACAGTGGAGAGGCCAGGAGGGAGGGAATTAATTGTATATATATTGTCTTGGTTGTGAATTTGGCCAGGACACCGGGTTAACACCCTACTCTTTTTAGAAAAGTGCCATGGGATCTTTTATGAGCACAGAGAGTCAGGACCTCGATTTTTACCGTCCCATCTGAGCGACGGACACGTAGTCAGTGCCTTTGCTTGCTGCAGACGGAGTAGTTCTGAAGATACTTTACAGAGACCGCTATCAACCACAAGAAGAAAAGGCAAACATTTGAAAGTTGAAAATTGTTGCATAACCTGGACAAAGGAGCTTCGGCTGGCTGATATGATTCTGTGGCTGGCTAGTGTGGAAACCGCTGCTTACTGGGTGAATCATTGCAATATTTATACATGCATTCATTTAGAAAAGTCATTGGCAGTGATTGTAGGTAGCTTGTTGGCTAACCATCGCTGAATTGTGAAGTTAAGATCATAGCCAACCTTGAACCTCCTTGTTAGCCACATTAGCAAGCTAGCTTATCAACACCAACTGTTGATGTCACATTTTAGAATGACAGGAGTTATCTTTTCTCTTCTCATTGCAAAGTGTGTGTGTGTGTGTGTGTGTGTGTGAGAGTGTGTGAGAGTGTGTGAGAGGTTGAGAGAGTGTGAGTGTATGCGTGATTGTGAGAGTCTTTGTGTGTGTGTGCTTGCAGCCAACATGAAACCATCTCTCTACTTTTCTGCAACATAGGAACGATGTCAGGTCACCCCCCCTCTTCTCCAGTTTAATTCTCTTGATCTCGCACCAGTTCTCCCAGCTTAGACTCCATGGCTTCCATGGATTAAGGGGGAATGTTTACACAGCCGTTCCACGTTTCTTAACCAGATTTTCCAGCTGATGGCTGCTGGGGTGACAGGGTGTGATTTTCCAGCTGATGGCTGCTGGGGGTGACGGGGTGTGTGTTTGTGTGTGTGTGTGTGTATGTGTGAGTGGGTGAGTGTGTGAGTGTGTGAGTGAGTGTGTGTGTGTGTGAGGGGGGTAGATGTCCTGTTATTGCCCCTCTGTTTCACAAGCTGTCCCATTATCACAGCAGAGCTTTCTGCGAGGTCACATCACATCGGTTTTTAGTCTCATCTTTAGAGTGTCACTCACACTCACACACACTAAGACACACACACACACACACACACTCACATTCGCGGACAGTGTGTTGTCTCTCCCTTGTGTCCCCGATCTCTGTCTCTCTCTGTCAGGCCCAAGTGGAGCAGGAAACCTCTAAAAACATGATCTTCCTTGTTTGTTTGTATTCTCATTCTGTGTTGTTCTGATGTTGGCTGCTCCCTCTCACCGCCCTCGACCCCTCGTCACCCCCACAGGCATCTGCACAAAAGCAGAATTGCAGAAAATTGTCAAATTTCTCAGAAAGTTTAAAGACACGCAAATGGTTTTCAAAGAGACTCGTTAAGCAAGCGACGTGCGGTGATGACTGTTTTGCTTTCCAATTATGTCTGTGAGAAATGTGAAGCATTTTCCTGTGCACCGTGTGTTTAGCCTAAAAGGCCGCAGGGCTGTTTGGACTCTTCTTTTATAGAAGTGCAGAGTAAATAACATCACGATTTATCTGTGACAGTCACGGGACACACAGCTGCCCTGTCAGGGAAGCGGTTTCTGTCGTACGGCCGGAGGATTGAGACGCACCTTACGCTCTCAGGTTTGACATGTGACCAGGGCCCATGTGTCTGATCTAGGATCAGGTTTCCCCTGTCCATATCCTAACCATATCCATTATGAGCTAAAAGGCTAAACTGATCCTAGATCAGCACTCCTACTCTTAGATTATTTGTGCATGCGGTCCCTGTACTACCCAAGTGTAGCTGGGTTCAGGCTTCATGTCACGAGCTGAATTTACCCACTCCTCCTCCTCCCTTTGATTGAGGAGGAAGGTGAAGATATTGGCTTATTAATGTTTGGAGCTGAATATATTTATTAGTTTGTGGATCAAGATGAGGGATAGTGATGATGGCAGTGATGGATGGCATTGCTGGTTTATCAGAGCATCCTGCTGTGTTCTGATTGGCTCTGCCACAGTGGGTCAGGATCTCCTCCTGCACTCTGATTGGCTCTGCCACAGTTCATTGGGTCCTCTTGCTGTATTGATTGGCTGGCATTTGGCCCCGATTAGCAGCTGATCTTCCGGAACTGTGTTCCATTGAGCTCCAACACCAGCAGAGCGCCACTCATTATAAAATATGTATTAAAATACTATAATCAAATATATAATATATGGCATTTAGCATATGCTTTTATCCAAAGCAACTTACAGTAGTGAATGCATACATTTTTCAGTACATGTGGCCCCAAATGCAAATTAAACTCACAACCTAAGCGAGACACACAGCTCCACGCTCTACCTACTGAGACACACAGAACCACGCTCTACCTACTGAGACACACAGAACCACACTCTACCTACTGGGACACACAGAACCACGCTCTACCTAGTGAGACACACAGAACCATGCTCTACCTACTGAGCCACACAGAACCACATTCTCCCTACTGAGCCACACAGAACCACGCTCTACCTACTGAGCCACACAGAACCACGCTCTACCTACTGAGCCACACAGAACCACGCTCTACCTACTGAGACAGCCACACAGAACCACGCTCTACCTACTGAGACACACAGAACCACTCTCTACCTACTGAGACACACAGAACCACACTCTACCTACTGAGCCACACAGAACCACACTCTACCTACTGAGACACACAGAACCACTCTCTACCTACTGAGCCACACAGAACCACGCTCTACCTACTGAGCCACACAGAACCACGCTCTACCTACTGAGCCACACAGAACCACACTCTACCTACTGAGACACACAGAACCACGCTC
>JAINUG010000354.1:42500-67500 GCA_029706075.1 Aldrovandia affinis | reverse complement strand
CTCCATCCTTCACTCTCTCTCCATCCTTCACTCTCTCTCTCTCTCTCTCTCTCTCCCAAAAGCCAAAGTTTGTACTCCCTGTTCTCAGCTGCAGTCTGAAAGGAGCAGACACACTTTATCAACATCGATCATGTTTCAGACCGAAGGGGGCGAAGAGAGGAGCGTGCCAGTTTGAGTCCGCCTGCGTTTATCTCAGTCCGTAGCGCTGTCCGTGTGTCCGTCCTCATTCGTCGAAAAACGTGCGTACTTTCATTTTTGCCCTTTTCAGCAGAAAAAGGCGTTTTGTGAGATAAGGGTTCTGTAGCAGAGCCAGCGAGTCTGCTGTACCAGGCACCTGCTACTCTGCGCGTTTCATAACTCTCCAAACATAACAATGAGCTCAGAGTCATCTCTCCCGTGTGTTACCTTTAACCTTCATAAACCCCAACACCTGCGTCTCATATCGTGAAGCTTCACCTGTGTACCTGCTAGCGGGGGTCAGAGAGTCTCCGTCCAGTTTACCTGCGTGGCCCAGGCTCGTTACTCGTTACGTTTTTATGTTTTATTTGGCAGTTTTAGTTGGTCAGAAACCCACCATGACACCCCAACAGAATCCATGTTATCACCATTGTCTTGTTTTCCTTGTCTTTTGTACACAGTGTAGAGCTCACTCTGTGTGTTTGCGGACTCTGTGTGCTCCCTGTACAGCACAGGCCCACCTGCTGCCCGTCACTGTAACCTGTCAGCGTCACACTGCGCCACACAGTTTTGAGACCAAGGATTGTTAACAATAAAACACTTTTGGTTTAGATTTCAAGAAAATTGACATATTTGAGTCTTTTGTGAATGATTGAGTGCAGCCCCCTGCTCCCTCTCTCTCTCTCTCTCTCTCCCTCTCTCTCTCTCTTCGTGCTCTCTCTCCCCCTCTCTCTCTATCTCCCCCTCTCTCTCTCCCTCCCTCTCCCTCTCTCTCTCTCCTGCTCTCTCTCCCTCCCTCTCTCTCTCTCTCCCCCTCTCTGTCTCTCTCTCCCCCTCTCTCCCTCTCTCTATCTCCCCTCTCTCTCTCTCTCCTGCTCTCTCTCTCTCCCTCTCTCTATCTCCCCTCTCTCTGTCTCTCTCTCCCCTCTCTCTCTCTCTCTCTATCTCCCCCTCTCTCTCTAGTGAGGTGTGGTATATTTCTCTCTCTCTAGTGAGGTGTGGTGTATTTCCTCTCGCAGTGTCTCTCAGATGGAGCGTGTGATCTCTGCTCTTGCGCGAGCGGCCGCTCAGGATCAGTGCCGTGATGAGCACGCCTCCCGGCCGCTCCCCAAGCGCGGCGTCAGCGGGCTGCTCGCCCTGCGGGGGTCAGAGGTCAGAGGTCAGCCTGGTTTGAGTTCACACAGCGAGTGAAGAGTCAGGGGGCCTTCACAGCGACTCGGGGGTCAGGTGACGCGACAGCTGAGGTCCCGGGTGCGAAGAGGGGACTGTCTGCCTGTCTGTCTGTCTGCGTGTCTGTCTCTGTCTGTCTGCCTGCGTGTCTGTCTGCTTCTGTCTGTCTGTCTCTGTCTGTCTGTCTACCTGCGTGTCTGTCTGTCTGCCTCTCTGTCTGTCTCTTTCTGTTTGCCTGTCTGTCTACCTGCATGTCTGTCTGTCTGTCTGTCTGCGTGTCTGCACATATGCATTGATGGACAAAGTACAAAAACCCTTTACTTGAGTAAAAGTACAGATACCCTGATAAAATATTACTCCAGTAAAAGTAAAAAATCCTACATTTAAACCCCATTTGCCTTTGAAATGTAGGGGAGTCAAATAAAAGTAGAAATGGAAATATTTAAGTAAGCACAGATACTTGAAAAATGTGCTTAAGTACAGTGATTAACTTAAGTAAATACATTTACTTCGTTATGGTTCACCACTGCACGTATGTACTAGATTCCGTTGAGATTAAATTAATTAAACCAAATAAAAATGTGATTGTATCCATCTCAGAAGTGTGGCTCATTCTGACGGCAACCTTTGGAACATATCAGCTCATTCAAATGTATTGACGTGAGCGAAGATTCCTCATTCTTAATTAGCTATTGTGCTGAGTATTCCTGTTTAAATAAACATTTACTTTTACATTTTAGGCATTGAACAGACACTATTGCCTAAAGATCAATCATGAGTATTGCAAAAGATCAGCGTAGTAACACTGCAATAAACTTATATCTGAAACGTACTACAGCGTTCGTTCACCTGCCACCTTTAACTCGGATCATTTTCAGAAAGACGGTAATGTAATTAAGGTACATTTTACGGCTGAATACAACTTCAAAACTAAAGATTTCTAACGATCACCTGTGCGCATTAGGACCCTTTACGCATAAGAGTGCTCTTTGGCGCCATCTAGTGACCGGCGTAACCGGAAGCTGATCAGCTTTAAATCGATGCTCGGTGCCAGTTTTTATTGGCGAGTCGCCCGGTGCCAATACACATGCGCGCGCAATATGCGGCGACATGTCCCCCCGGTGTGAAATAAAACAACACTGCAATTAAACAAATGAAAGAAGAAAGCGCTGTTTGTTTTGTTGACAATTAAATGCAAGAAAAGAAAAGAGAAATGGGTGGGATCGTAATTGCTGCTTTGAAGACACGCTCTTGCTCTCCACAATGGGACCCGGGATGAGACGCGTTTAATGAGGGCGAAGCGGCTGCTGTTGCCCAAGCGCGGGCGGCACGCTTTGTGACCGCCCTGGAAACGGCAGCGGCAGCTTCGATAGACGAAGAGAAAAGATTAAATATTTCCAGTCAGATTAACTTTTGTAATCAATGGGCTATTAAGTGTCTCGGTTTCAGCCGTCGCGTGCGTGCCCTTTGCGCCGTTTTAAGCGCGAGTGAACTTAATCTATTTTACTTTATTTTGAGAACATTACAATTACAGTTGGACAGAAAATAGAACGCACCATCTTGTGCTAATTGTATGGCGCTATTTCGGTACGGCGAGCACGTGCTCGCCGAGGTTCACACAGACCGGGGCTGGAAGTGGACATATTCCGTCTCCGTATTCAAACAGAAAATACGATTAAAGCGTTCAGACCAGAGGGAGGGAGGGAGGGAGGGAGGGAGGGGGGTGATGCGCAGTCCTTGCGTGTAGGCTGCTCTCCGCTCCCTCTCATGTCTCGCTGCTGCGGCGCTTAAACAGCCAGCAGTGTACAGTCACCACACGTGAAGTGGGCGAGAGCTCTGTATTCAGACTCGTTAGTAGTGAAACCAGATCCGACAGCAGCAGGGTGGGTGGATCTCGCTCGGGAAGTGGGCTGTGTGTGTGTGTGTGTGTGTGTGTGTGTGTGTGTGCGCGCCTGTGTGTGTGTGTGTGTGTGTGTGTGTGTATGCGTGTGTGTGTGTGTGTGTGTGTGTGTGCGCCTGTGTGTGTGCGTGTGTGTGTGTGCGGTGTGTGTGTGTGTGTGTGCGTGTGTGTGTCTCTCGCTGTGTGGATGGCTTCATTACAGGCGAGCTAGCGGCGGGACAGCTCGGAGCTGGGGGGGCCAGGTTGATCTCCGAATGAGCTGGATTAATAATCTCGCGGCAACGATTTGAATAATCGAGGGGCCGATCCTTCGGTGGGAGGAGGAGGAGGTGCCCCCCGCCCCCTGTGGGAACACTTTAACAGCACCCGCGGCGGTTTCTATTACTGCGGGATCGCGCTGTGTCTCCGCTTTTAAAGGTACGAGTCGGGGAGGCTCAGCTTGCTGCTCGCGCTCCGGTGTTTCTGCTGCCACCGGGTGAATGGGTCCCGGTGTTAACCGGCTCGACTCGACGAACTCTCTCTCGCTCTCTCCCCCCCCGGTCACCGCGCGACGTCTCCGCAGCATCTCCGCGCGGACCGGACAGACTGCACGAGGACACCGCGGCACGAGGACATCGCACCGCACCTGGTGCTGCTCGGCGCTTGGCAACAGAATTTCGTGCTGCTTTTTTTTCCTGGGGAAATGGCATCCGCGAATACTACGTCTTCCAGGACATTTGCTTTAATGCGCGCTGACTTGATGTTTTTCTAATTTTGTTTTAATTTTAATGACATAGTTTCGCAATTTTTACGTGTAATTTTTTTAATCGATTTTGTTTTTGTGTAAAGTCGCCGCCTGGGCTAGACTACTAAATGATTTTAAACAGCCTGGGCTTCGCTTTTAAGTGGTGTTTGCGCAGTTGGGGACATGGATCCAGTGAAAGGACTATCGTCGGAATGAAGATTGTCGCCGGTCCGTGCGCGCCGCTTTGTCATTGTAATCTCCGAGTGTCCGGTGCTCCGGCGGAGACCCAGCACCCGATGCCGCTTCGCATTCTGACACAGACAAGGTGACCCGAGAGTTCACGAGAGCACTTTCCTGGAGATTTCCTTCATTTCTAAAACAACTGTACAATCACAAACATAAACAGAGAAGGGTTTTGTTTTTCATCTATCTTTGTGTTCTTATTTTTGAACTTTTTTTGTTTTGTTTTTTTGGTAATATTTTTGCTGGATCGAATTAGGATGTTTTTATCTTGCTGCCTAAACGTATTGGCTATGAGACTCGCCACCAAATTCACCTGTAGCCTCTTCTTCGCCTTTCTCTTCTTCCAAATGCCTCAGTACATCTCACCTTTAATTACAGGTAAGTTCAAGTCAACTATTAGCCTAGTTACAATCATATAAAATACGTGTTGTTTTATTGTTAATAATAATAATAATAATATTATTATTATTTTTTTTATTTTATTGTCATCATGTTGAATGCCAACACTAATGTTTTAGCCCATGGCCTACATTGTACACGTATGAACTGTTGCTTCGTTTTCTTGTCCTTTAATGCGCGTGGCTAATGACAGACTGAACTCGTGGTTCAAGGTTCAAGGATGTTTCTGTCGCTCGCTTTACGAGGTCTGCGTTTCTCTGCGCCCGCGGGCTGCGTGAACCGGAGCTTCACTGAGCGGCAGCATTTAACAACATTTAAAACGCGCCACCTGAAAAAGCGCAAGTATTTATTTCAAACCACCGACGAAAGGCGCTCGCAGTACCTCAACTGTTTAAATAAATTCGTCTTTGTGGAAACTCAGACGGACTCTGCGCGTTTGAAAGCGGCTGAAAGTGAGCGATCAGCATTCAAACGCGCCCGTTTCATCGGGCTGAGGGCGGGGGAAGAATTAAACTTGATAGCGGTATCAGCTGAATACTAATACAATGGCTATAATCCTATTGGATCGGATTTCTTTGCAAGGCGACTCGCGAGCTGGTATTTTAAATATGCGGGGGTATCGCCTGTCAATTGTCCTCTTCACCTGTGTGAGAGGGAGAGAGACGTTTTTCTCTATAGTTCATTTAAACTGCTATTTTCTTTTAAAGAGGAATAACAAAGTAGCGGTGGATTCTCAAAGGCGCACAGCACGTGAAAAGCAGGTGGAGACCGCGCGCGCAGTGTTATCGAATATTTATATTCCTGCAACCAGGGCGTTAGAAAGGAGGCAAAGTCAGCCCAGTCGGAGGCGCGGGTGTTGGGTTTCCGACAGACAGCAAAGGCGGTGCGGGCTTAATTAGACTGTGCATTTTAACAGCATTCCCTCGGAGACCAGAGGGCAATTGGACCGGGTTTTAAAGGTTGTTCCACAGGGGAAACAAAGCGAAAAGATAAATTGGCATAAAGAAGAAGAGCAACAAAAAAACCATGGCCATCGAATAATTAAAGTAAACCGGTTCCTGCGGATCCCACTTATTACAGATCGCAGCCTGGTGAACAGTGCACTTTTTTCCTCGCAAGTATATATATTTTATGATAGCGTAATTTATATATATATATATATATATATATATATATATATACACGGTCTCAGTGTGCGTCCTAGTCAGGTCTGTAGGGGGGAATTATACATTTTCCAAAGTGTACATTAAAATCACAAGCATTTAACATTCTGAACTTATTTATGCAATACATAGGCTACACACCTTTCAGAGAGATGGTTCGCTTTAATACAATACGAACACAGCTTGTTTTAAGCAAAATTCATGCTTCAAAATTCAAGTAAGAAGATAGGCTACAGCGGGCGTTCTGTCGTCTCCTGGTCGGTTTTGACGGGCAAGTCGTTGTGAGAAACGGCTTCTAAACACGAGCCCTGGATCAACATACAGCGTGGTTCTGTGTGGCTCAGTAGGTAGAGCGTGGTTCTGTGTGTCTCAGTAGGTAGAGCGTAGTTCTGTGTGTCTCAGTAGGTAGAGCATGGTTCTGTGTGTCTCAGTAGGTAGAGCGTGGTTCTGTGTGGCTCAGTAGGTAGAGTGTGGTTCTGTGTGTCTCAGTAGGTAGAGCGTGGTTCTGTGTGTCTCAGTAGGTAGAGCATGGTTCTGTGTGGCTCAGTAGGTAGAGCGTGGTTCTGTGTGGCTCAGTAGGTAGAGCGTTGTTCTGTGTGGCTCAGTGGTGGTTTCTGTGTGTCTCAGTAGGTAGAGCGTGGTTCTGTGTGTCTCAGTAGGTAGAGTGTTGTGCTGTGTGGCTCAGTAGGTAGAGCATAGTTCTGTGTGTCTCAGTAGGTAGAGCGTGGTTCTGTGTGTCTCAGTAGGTAGAGTGTGGTTCTGTGTGTCTCAGTAGGTAGAGCGTGGTTCTGTGTGTCTCAGTAGGTAGAGAGTGGTTCTGTGTGTCTCAGTAGGTAGAGCATGGTTCTGTGTGTCTCAGTAGGTAGAGCGTGGTTCTGTGTGGCTCAGTAGGTAGAGCATGGTTCTGTGTGTCTCAGTAGGTAGAGTGTGGTTCTGTGTGTCTCAGTAGGTAGAGCATGGTTCTGTGTGTCTCAGTAGGTAGAGCGTGGTTCTGTGTGGCTCAGTAGGTAGAGCGTTGTTCTGTGTGTCTCAGTAGGTAGAGTGTGGTTCTGTGTGTCTCAGTAGGTAGAGCATGGTTCTGTGTGTCTCAGTAGGTAGAGCATGGTTCTGTGTGGCTCAGTAGGTAGACCATGACATTGACAATGCTTAGGTTGTCGGTTTCGGGACCACATATACTGAAAAATTTATACATTCACTACTGTAAGCCGCTTTGGATAAAAGCGTCTACTAAATGCTATATATTAGGGTGGTTACATCAAAGCGCTCACTTCTTTTTGTTTTTATCTCTTCTCGTTTTCCGCAGGTACCGAAGCCAGCTGCGAAAACGAGGGGGAGGTGCTGAACATCCCCAACATCACAGACAACCCGTGCATCACCTGCGTGTGTCTGGTGAGCGCGCGCTTCCTTTCATCAACCGAACCAATGTTTATGCGCGACACCTTTTTAACTGGCGCTATTCACATGTAAACGGGACACATTTAGATGAATGCATTCTTTGGAACACGGAGAGACGAACCCTGGTCCAGCATCGCTCCTAGCCCTGCAGTTGATGGGTGTGATTAAGTGCTTTTTGCAAGCGCCGTTGCAAGAAAAGCTATCTGGAAAAAATTCCACTGTTAAGATTACTGCGCATTATCCCGTGTCCGCGGTCACGAGGTGAAACGGTAGAATATGCCCGCGAGCCACAGGTTCTACACTCGGGCTACACATGCGGGGCTTGCGTTCATTTTAACCTTACGGCAGCACTTCAAAAGAGTGAAACCGCATCCAGATTCCATTGTGCTTTGTCAGTTAGGAGGTGGTTTTTAAATATGAAATATGAACGCCGAATGTGCTGTCGCAGTGTCAGCAGTAACGGCAGCTAGGTCATTAGTTTACGCTCCCAGGTAAAAACGTTTGTTGTTGTTGGTTTTTTTGCGCACAAAGCTATTTTTACACATCGTTACACATTTTTTACGCCCAGTTAAATCCTCTGCGGGGATCGAGTTCTTCTCTCGAGTCGTTATGTGGTAAATCTTGACCTTACATTGACCTCGGGAGTAAACGTTACAATTTATGATGTTCTTAACTGGGGGAAGACCTCTCTTGCTCAAGGTTTTCGGTGATAATGTTCACTATCACTCGACACTCGCGACGGGATTAACTATAACGTTCCCTGGTTTCAGTCTGCCGTCACTTTGAAAACGTATATATTTCACATTGTCGAGACGTGTGTCTAATGATTGGACGCGTAAAAAAACCGTTTGTAACTGAGTTTACGTTTCGTTTTTCTCCGGGATAACCGAACGGGTATCATCCACGTGAATCGTTAGATGTGTCCTGAGCAATAAGCACACACACACACACACTCTCCTGCTTTGATAACCCCTTTGACACCGAGTTGGGAGTTTACCTTTCACGTAGTGCACGAGCGCTTATCCGCCCTGTCCTCGTGCGCAATGCCCATTTTGTTCAGACAAATACGACCAGTTCTCAGAAAGACAGTTTGTGTACGTGTGTATCTCATTTCACGCGCAAAGTCCGCGGATAGGACAGCCGGAAGTGGAAAGTCTCGTGTCTCGTGTGCGCGCGCTGCCGTGTTTACGTGGCGGAAGTCACGCGGCCCCGGAATTGTCCCAAATTGACCAAATTGTCACTCATTTACTGCCATCCTCCTGCTTAATGGACTCTTATTTGGGAAGCGGAGTCGGGCAGGGCGGTGATTCTGTTTGGCTTATCCCGCCGTCTGAAAAGTCTACCACCTCATTTGACTTTTTTTTGTTGCACGGGCAGCTGAGACGAGCCGTGCAAAAACGCCTAATGTCCGCTGATTTAGCGGGCTGCCATATTCGAAGTGACATGCAGGCCTACTCCCGTCTCTGCCCAATCAATCCGCAACGGTTTTGAAACTTATGGGACCCGTCCTTGACAAACAAAAGGCAATTAAAGCCACGTTATTTTTCTTACAAAACCCGGACAGTTTTAAGTGTGCTTGTGTATGAAATATTATTTTGTATATGTGTGCTTTTGTCCTCCATTTTAACACATTTCTTAGAATAATTGACCAGTGGAATTAAAAAACCAGGGGAGTTCACTTTTTACAATTCAAATAATGATTCTTATGCAACTCTGTGCCCACGCCCGCGTTCCTCCTCTTCCAGTCTGAACTCTGGACGATTGAAGGGTCCATTGAAAATCGTGTCAGTAGAAGCGTGAATATAGCCTACGTTTTTACCGTGTTCTGTGGCTGGCTGCGGCTGCAGGAGGTCCAGGGGGCTCCAGAGGTGAGGCGGGGGGGTGGGGCGGGCGGGGGGGGGATGGGGGGGGGGTTGGCGGTATTTGCGGGCGCGAGAGTTTCCTGGCGGCAGAACACTCGTGGCATTAAAGAGCGCTGTAGCGAGAGCCGAGCCCTTTCAGCGCGCTCCCCCTGGCCCGCAGGATTACTTTAATGGAGGGGGCCGGCTCTGTGACTGCCCCCCCCGGATTAGAGCCCTCATCCTCGCCCCGAGACGGGACCGGCCAGTGGCGTCTCTCGTTCCAGATTCCCGGGATCAGACGCTCCTCTGGCAGGGGACCCAAAGCTCCCGGAGATTTTGGGCTACGGGAGGGGGTCGTGACCTGTTTGTTTTTCAGCTCTGGGGGGTGGCGGGGGGGGCGGGACAGCCTTGGGGGTGGGCAGGAGGGGTCAGAGGATAAGGACTCTGCATGTCAGAGGGTCTTAGTCCTGAGTGCCTCTTTAAAGTTTTCGTTTTCCCCTCCCGTCACTGTCCCAGGGATTAAACTCGTAAACATTTGTAGCTGTCTGGCTGACCTGTGCACTTTCTTGAACTGAAGTTTTTTTTCTCTTCCAATCCCGAATGCCTCGTGAGTGTCGTAGTTCCAGCCCGGGCGCGTTGCGCTCTGTTGTTGTTGTTGTCCGTCCAGTGTGCGCATTGTTCCGTCTCCCTACGGGTCCTGCCACAGGACAGTGCATTCTTGTGCTCATCATCTGTGCCTTGGACGTTTGTTTGTTGGCCTGTTTTTCGGCGTGAACCACAGAACCTCTACCAGGGGACGGTTTCGTTCCTGCAGGGGAAACTGTTCGCTGGAGAAACTGCACACGGAACAGAAATAAACATAGAGAAGAATGAAGGGAGAGAAAAGGCTGCGCTGTCGCCCCCTAGTGACCGTAACCGTAGTGATGTAAACATCGCATAGGGAGCGTGTTGCTGTGTGTGTCCGTGTGATCTGGAGTCAGCCTGGATGCATTAGTTTGGTTATCGCAGTGATGTGTTTTGGTATGTGGTATTATGTTTATGTTTGGTACCATGCTGTACGTGCATGCCCAGGGTATCTCATGAGAACAGATGATGAACTCTGTGTTTGTCTCATTAAAAGCTATTCTGTAACACAAATATTTAATGGGCTTCACGCACACCCTCGCTAAGCTTGACTTCTAGCAGTGCAGTGGCTAATTCACTGAAGCCTTGTGTCTGATCTTCAGTGACTGTTTCCATGCAGTTCAGGAGAGAAATGGCTTCACTGTAATGTTTGGCCCACCTTCCAATTCAGACAACGGCAGGACAGATGAGGTTGCCGTTTCAGTCATGTGACGAGGGTACCGTGTCAGTCATGTGACGAGGTCACCGTGTCGGTCATGTGACGAGGTCACCGTGTCGGTCATGTGACGAGGTCACCGTGTCAGTCATGTGACGAGGGTACCGTGTCGGTCATGTGACGAGGTGTCCCGCCCATGTCACCTGTCACCCCCCTCCGCACAGAGGCCATCTTTGGTCACGGGGACCATTTGATTGGCACAACACAGCATCACCAGCGAGTGGCATGTTGGCAGGAAGTTGAGCAGATCTCTGCTGAAGAGGTCACCTCCAGGACACGCAGGACGGGCGGGGTCTATGACCCCTGACCCACTAACCAGCGCCATTATCCGCCACAGAGAGGCTTGTGGCACGGACAGGACCCCTATCGCCTGGCTCTGCCGCTGAAGCCATGCTCTAATGAATTCCCTGTATTGACCCGAGGCCAGCCGT
Source organism: Aldrovandia affinis (assembly GCA_029706075.1). Classification (NCBI taxonomy): domain Eukaryota; kingdom Metazoa; phylum Chordata; class Actinopteri; order Notacanthiformes; family Halosauridae; genus Aldrovandia; species Aldrovandia affinis. The sequence goes on along the minus strand of JAINUG010000354.1, from coordinate 56,718 downwards.
ACTGGGTAAAATCAATGGGCTGGCCGCTCAGTCTGCCGAAAGAGGATACGCCCCCCCCTCCACCCCCCGTCCAATCAGCTCGTCCGGCTGTCTGTCCGTCCAGCCCTGGCCGTGACCTTGGTGAGACCTGCCTGTCGTAAGAGTCTGCGGCAGTATCCAGTTATCGCCCGTACCACCCAGGCTCTTGGTCAGGGGGGAGGGGGGGTCGATGAGAGAGAGAGAGAGAGAGAGAGAGAGAGGGAGACATGTGGAGGAATAGAGAGAGAGAGAGGGAGAAAAAGTGAGAAAGTGAGAGAGAGAGTGAGTCAGAGAGAGGGAGAGAGAGAGAAACATGTGGAGGAATAGAGAGAGAGAGAAAAAGTGAGAAAGTGAGTCAGAGAGAGACAGAGAGAGAGAGGGATGTGTTGAGGAATGTGACCAGGCCCTTCTTGGCTATTAGGCTATAGCCCCGGACCTTTTTTGGCAAATTAATTCAATCTTTTGAGTATATTTATTGACTGTGTTTGACGCAGAAACGAGAATAGCGAGGAGGGAGATGAGTGAGAGAGTAAGAGTGAGTGTTCATTATTGAAAACGTGAAACCATTCACAATGTCAGTGTGGGCTTATAACAATCGATGGGAATAGAATACGGGATGGCGATATCTCACTGCGCAGATGAGAATAAGCAGGATTGGCTGTTAAGGGCTTTTTAACTAATTTCAACTTTGTCGCAAGTGCTCAATGTCATTATAAATATAAGAACTATAATGATACGTTAGTCGCATTGTTTACATTCAGCGTACGTTTACTGCACAGTAAAGTAAAATGGTGGATTATTATCTAGACTAGATTGTGGGCTCAGCCCCGGACGTTTGTGATGTCTAGTCACGCGTCTGATGCAAACCCTCACTCTCTCAGGGTGGCGGTTGAAGCAGAAAAAGCTTCTTGCTGAATGAAGCTGGGGTTAACGAAGCTGGGGTTAATGAAGCTGGGGTTAATGAAGCTGGCCTGGTCTGTTTCTCCCCTCTGGGGTTTGAGGTGTTTACTGGCTGAGTGTGTCGGGGAGCAGAACAGCTGTGTGAGAATGCGTTGCGTAAATATCCTCGAGAGGCCGTGAGGGTTTGTCAGTTGTGGTGTGATCTTATTGTTGTTGTTGTTGTTGTTTTGCCTCTGCACTTCCTGGGTCTGTTGCCAGGGCGATTGAAAAGAGGCATCCCCAGGGGCCTCTGATAGTGTAGCGGTCTAACGCACCCGTATTTGGCTGGTCCTTTACGAGTGTGAGCTGCCTATCAGGGACGCGGTTCAAAACCCGTCTCTACCAGACTGGCCCTGGTCGTCAGCCCCGATCGGGGGCGGCGTTTGTCTGTCCGCCCCAGGGGGAGGGGGGAGGGTGAGCCGGCTCGGGAGTAAGGGAGTCTCCAGAACGTTGGTGGGGGCGAATTCCATCTCGAAAGAAGCGGAGTTCGGTGCCCTTGAGAATTAGCTTGCCTCGTAGAGACAAGATATTTTGATTATGAAGATGTAATTAATGTAAATGTGTAATTCATGTAAGTTAGTGTTACTAATGGGTAATTAATACATTATTACAACATTATTAACAGGCATTGCCATATTTGTCCTAGAATAGAGGTGACTTACAGTAGTGAATGCATACATTTTTTCAGTATATCTGGTCCCAGTGGGAATTGAACCCACAACCTAAGCATTGTCAGCACCATGCTCTACCTACTGAGACACACAGAACCACACTCTACCTACTGAGACACACAGAACCACACTCTACCTACTGAGCCACACAGAACCACTAATTATCACTTGTTGCATTAACAAACGAGACCCCGCCTAGCAAACTGTCCTCCAATGAAGTGGCCTCCTCCGTCCCTGCTGACCCCGCTGCCCTGTCTGTCCCCCCCAGGATAAGAAAGCGGACTGTAAGCAGGAGAAGTGCCCCCTGCTGGCGGAAGACTGTGCGCTGGTGGTGAAGCAGACCGGAGCCTGCTGTGAGCGCTGTAAAGGTGAGACCCTGCAGAACCAGGTGGACACGGCCAGATAACTGTGACCTGTTACCGGAAGGTTCCTGGTTATAATATTCATAATATAATATTTAAGTTACACACACAAGGTAATAGGAATGTGTCTTTTCGCATATTTCTCCTAAGAGAGGTCCGAACACAGGGTCAGCCATAGTACAGCGCCCCTGGAGCAGTTTTAGGGGTTCAGTGCCTTGCTCAAGGGCACTTCAGCAGTGCCCCAGGAAGTGAACTGGCATCCCTCCGGTTTCCAGTTTATTGTTTTTTAGTTTGGCCTTCCTGGGATTCAAACCAGCTACCCTCCGCTTGCCTGCTGTTGTCTCCTCGAGTCCAGTACTTCACTAGAGGAGGCACCGAGCGGTATTAATAGATAATATGTAGAATCTAAACGGTGTATGTATGTATTCTAAGCAAAATAAATGAATAGGCTTTATAATAATGTTCATGCCACTGCTGGGTTATTTTGGTTCAGGTCTTCAGGCTGATTAAGTCAGTGTGAAACTGGTATTAGTGGTGACAGTATTGGCTGTTTCTCTGCATCTGGCTCACTTTGTCTCTGTCTGTGTTTCCAGCTCTTGGGAATGAATGGCATTTTACCACTACTGCCACCCTGTGGAAAAATAACGTCATTACAGTTTTAATCAACAGCCAACTGGCTTTTCCACACTATAATTCCTGTGATGATTTGTTGGCTAATTGCTGTTTGTTGATGATGTCAGGCAGGACGAGGCTATGGTGCTTAGTGCTGCAGACTCACTCACGCTGAAGTTGGGTGTAGTCAGAGTTTTTTCTACATTTTTGTAATTTTGTATCTGAGTTTACCCGTTTTTCTCCCCAATTTCGAAACCAGTTATACCCTCTATTTTATTTTCGATTAACCCTCCTCCCCCACAAACTTGCCCACCCGTCTCTACGGGGCAAGCTACTCTCCAAGGCCGGCGATGATCCGCCTCCTTCGAGACGGAACTCACCGACCCCCTTTCTGGAGACTCCCTTACGTGCTTCACAGCGAGTTCGTGCCGACCACCCTCCCCCCTCCCTCAGGAGCGGACAGACAAACGCCCCCCTGATTGGGGCTGATGACCAGGGCCAGTCTGGTAGAGACGGGTTTAGAACCGCGTCCCTGATAGGCAGCTCACACTCATACAGGACCAGCCAAGATACGGGTGCGTTAGACCACTACGCTATCCGCCAGCCCCCAAAATCGTTTGTAAAGTGGTCTGAAAGACATTGTCTTCTCCTGCCTCACATAAACTGTTCACATTAAAAAAGTGTTATGCAAACCACGCAAAGCCACAGTTTAAAACATAAAGAGCGTTTTATTTCATTTGATTTATTTCATAATGTTTCCCTGGTGAGGCCTGGTGTCAGGGCAGCGAGGGTGGGGAGGTTCTCGTGGTTTTTGGGGGCTCCTCGATTCTCTGCAGCTGTGTGGGATCTGGATCGGAGCGGTTGTGTTTCACGGCTGGGAGGCAGCGGCTTTTGGCGGGGTAATGGAGCGTTTTTACGCCCAGAATCTCGGGTGCAGAACACAGGAGGTTCTTTAAAAAAATGTTTTTGCCCAGATTTTTTCTCAATTTAGGGTTACAGAACCCTCCCCAGGAGGTTCTTGAAAAGGCAAGCTAATTTTCAGAAGAACTTCAAGAGATGGAATTCACCCCCACCCACCTTCTGGAGACTCACCCTCCCCCTGGGAAGGAGATACGCTCCGTATCTTGGCTGGTCCGATACAGTGTGCGCTGCCTGTCAGGGGCGTGGTTCTAAACCTGTCTCTACCAGACTGGCCCTGGTCGTCAGCCCCGATTGGGGGCGGCGTTTGGGAGAAAAACTGGAAAAATCGGAAACAAATGTTTAAAAAAAAAAAAAAAAAAAAAAAAAATTAGTGATCCCAGGTAATGAATCCAGGCTCACATGGCTTAAAATAAAGCGTGACCCATCTCCCCTCCCAGTCCCTGAGATATGGGGGAAGTTGGTTGCCCAGGGAACAGGGGAAAGGAGCCGTGTTTGCAGTGCTGATTGGTTCCCCTCTGTCTGTCTGTCCTGCCCCAGGGTGCCAGCTGGACGGGAGGACCTATAACAGCTCCACCACCTGGGGCACCACCACCAAACCCTGCTCCACCCACCGCTGCCAGGTACGCCCCTCTGTCCCAGCCCACCACACACCTCACTGCTCACATCCCTCACTGCTCACACACCTCACTGCTCACATCCCTCACTGTTCCTCTGTTTCTCTCTTTCTCTCTCTCTCTCTCTTCCACTCTTTCTCTATCTGTTTCCTGCTCACATCCCTTTGTCTCTCTCTCTTTCTCTCTCTCTGGCTCTCTCTGTCTCTCCTCTCTCTCTCTCTCTCTCTCTCTGTCTCTCTCTTCCACTCTTTCTCTATCTGTTTCCCTCTTATTGTCTCTCTTTCCCACCATCTATCTCTCTCTGTCTCTCTCTCTCTGCCTCTCTCTCGCTCTCTCCATCTCTCTGTCTCTCTCTTTCTCTCCCTCTCTCCCTCTCTCTCACCTCCCTCTCTCTGGATATGGATTAGATCACACACAGTGCACTGTTTTCACGATTAGACGGTTACAGACTTTTCTAAGCGGTGCCTGAAGCTCCTCTCTCAATTCTACAACCTTGTGGGCCGTGAACCAACAACCCTCCGGTCACCAGTCAGCTTTTCTCTACATACTTTTCTCTTTCTCTTTTCCTGCTCTCTGAGAGTCAGGAGGAGAGGTAAGAGAGAGGGGGGGGAGATGAAAAGAGGGAGATGGGGGTAGGGGAAGAGAGAGAGAGAAAGATGGACGGTAAAAAGGTGCCGATTGGTTGATTTATGGCTCTCTGTCGTCGGGAAGAGCCGCAGAGGGTTCACAGCCCGCTCGCCACGTCACCCCATCTGCTTGGATTCAGCCCCCCCCCCCTGTCCTGTTGGGGGGGGGGGGGGACTGAGGGGAATGGTGTGCAGGTGCAGAACTGGGGTTTGACTGACAGAGCCAGCGAGTGTAATCTCTATAACACCCACCCCCCACTAACAAACACACATGGCCTCATGTTTTAATGTTTTAAAAAGTGGTCGTAAATTACTGATTAATGTGAAGAGATGAATCCTTACATGAAGGAGGAGAGGGAGTCACTGGAAAATATTTGGGATTATGACTACGTCCCAAACAGGAATACAGTGTGTTCTGTTTGTGTGTGTGTGTGGACACCGCAGTTCACCAGCCAATCAGCACGCAGGAAACGCAGGTCACGGTTTGTGTTGTGGTCACGCTGACCGCAAATGGACCGCAGGCTCGGTTAACCGAGGAGTCGAGGGGAGGCGTTTAAAACCTCACTGGCCTCATTCTGGGCACCTTGTTTCAGAGCACCTAGTGTACAGAACCGAATGCATTCACACACACAGACACACACACACACACACACACACTCTCACTCACACACACACACACACGCATTCACACACACACACACACACACACACACACAAACACACACACACACACACACACATGCAGACACCTACACAAACATATGCACACACACACACACACACACACACACACACACACTCACACTCTCTCACTCACACACACACACACACACACACACACACACACACACACAGATACCTACACAAACATATGCACACAAACACACACACACACGCAGACACCTACACAAACATATGCACACACACACACACACACACACATGCAGACACCTACACAAACATACACACACACACACACACATTTGTGAAAGCACAGCTGTGTGAATGGACTCCAGAACGTTATTAAGTATAATTTGGCGGCGAGCGGCAGCCAAGGTGAGTATGTGAAACAGCAGCGGGAGGGTGAGAGGTTTGCGTGCGGAAATCTGTGGGCTCCAGCCATCCCCTGCGTCCTGAACAATGTGCTCCATGACCCCTCTCTCTTAACACGGCCATTTGTGTCTGTTTCTCTCCTCTGCTCTCACAAGACAAACAGAACAAGAAGTACTAGAGAGAGGAGAGAAGGAGAGAGAGAGAGACAGACAGACAGAGAGAGAGCGCAAGAGAGAGGGAGAGTGAGAGAGAGTGCAAGAGAGATGGAGAGAGAGAGAGAGAGAGAGGCAAGAGAGAGAGAGTGAGAGAGAGAGCAAGTGGGAGAAATAATTTATTGATGTCACACACTTTTTCTTTTATCAAGGGTGTGACATTTTTGGAATTTTCTCAATCAGCAGAGTTGTGGACTTGAGTCACAATTTTTGATGACTTCAGACTCGACTTGCAAAAAATAGTAAAAGTACTTGAGACTTGACTTGGACTTGAGCTGGATGACTTGAGAGACTTGTTTTGAATTTAAAAATTGTGTTAATTAAATGTTGGCATAAAATATGCTACCGTTGAGACTTGACACCTGAGATTTTGGGACTTGTGACTTGACTTGACCTGAACATGGTGACTTGGGACTTTACTTGAGACTTGAAGGTTAAGTCTTGAGACTTACTTATGACTTGCACAACAGTGGTCACAACTCTGCCAATCAGGAGGCCCAGGCATGCCACTTGGTTTGCAGACATAGTTAGGTTGCCTCCTGGATTTCAAGCAACAACAAAAAAACGGACTAGAATGGAACGCTCCACTTCCTGTCTCCACAGGAAGGTGTCATCACGGAGGCAGAGGTTCAGTGTGTGGTCCACTGTAAGAACCCCAAGATTCACCCCAAAAAGTGCTGCCCCTCCTGCCCAGGTGAGTGTGCTAAACGAAGCCCTTGTGTGTGTGTGTGTCCCCCATCTTATCTTATCTTTAATCTTTAATGGCAAAATGGACGTTTCAGATCAGGCTGTTAAAATGAAACAAAAAAGTTCTTGCACCAAAAGAGCTTCAGCCATCCTGTTAATCTTGGGAGGCGGTGGGATCCAGTTTAGAGTGGGGCTTTAAATGTGATTGCGGTTCGAGAGGGTTCTGGCTGGGAGCAGCTTGGCCACCCAGGGGGTGGGGGAGGATTGGGATAAAAACTGGGCAAAAGGAGGCGGATCATTGCTTGACCCGGAGGACTAAATTGGGAGAAAAACTGAAAAATCTGTAAATTGAAAAATGTAGTTTTTCTGGTCTCCCTCATTTCAGGCTGCATCTTCGAAGGCCGACTCTACAAAGAGAGGAGGAGTTTCACCCCGAGGGCCAGCCATGCGTCAGATGCTCCTGCACGGTGAGTGTCTGTGCTTCTGTGTGCCTCAGGATTGACAACACTTAGGTTGTGGGTTCGATTCCCATTGGGGACCACATATACAGAAAAAATGTATGCATTCATTACTGTAAGTCATTTTGGATAAAAGCGTCTGCTAAATGGGATATATTATTATAATATTATCCTCCCACGCTCCTCCCACACTGGTCTGGCCATACATGGGGACAACTGGAGAAGATGGCCCAGGACAATCATGGAGAGCTTGTTCTGTCAAATGGGCAAGAACCAGCTCAATCATCGAGACCAGCCAATCATCTTCTGTCAAACAAGAACAGCCAATCATTGCTCTTCAAACAAGAACCAGCCAATCATTCTTTGATTCACCTGTTTTTCATTCATTCATTCATTCATTATCTAAGCCGCTTATTCCTGGTCAGGGTCGCGGGGGGTGGAGCCTATCCCAGCATGCATTGGGGCAAGAGGCAGGAATACATCCTGGACAGGTCACCAATCCATCGCAGGGCACACACACCATTCACTCACACACTCATACCTACAGGGCAATTTAGACTCTCCAGTTAGCCTAACGTGCATGTCTTTGGACTGTGGGAGGAAACCGGAGTTCCCGGAGGAAACCCACGCGGACACGGGGAGAACATGCAAACTCCACACAGAAAGGCCCCCGGCCTGGATTCGAACCCGAGACCTTCTTGCTGTGCAGCGACAGCGCTATCCACTGCACCACCGTGCCGCCTCACCTGTGTTTGTCCACCTAAAACTGTTACTGTTATGGGGAGAAAAACACGGATCTGGTGGGAAAGACCGAGTCAGCTGTGATTCTGCCAGCACCAACAGGGGCCGTACACGACCTGGTTTACTCAAGCCATGAAGGAAAGGCTTGCTCTAAATCACACAAGGTTCCCTGTAGCCCAAACACCTAATAAGCTTTTCTACAGACTGCAGCTCTAAAACCACCTCGCCCCTCACAAATTCCCCTACCCACTCCCAAAATATATATATATCTTTTTAAGGTCAGCAAATGAGTGTATTACTGACGTCAGCAGCCCGTCGGAGTGTTTTTTCGGCGGTTTTGTTGGGACAGAAGTCTGTCTAGACGGCCCGATCCCAGCTCCTGAACACACTCCAGGTTTCCATCACGACCGGACGCTCCTACACGTGACTCGCAGTAGCTGGCTGTCTCTGTGCCTGCTCAGAAAGGAGGGGTCCTTCACCTGCCACATCGGCCAGGACAAAAGCCCACACACCACTAAACCACACTCTTAATAATGTGCTATATATTCCACACCTCCCCCTTCTCTCTCTCCTCCGAAGCACTGATATTGGCTTGTCTTGAGGTGAACTTCATTCTTTATTAGATTATTTATATGTGCTACAAGTGAGCTCATCCAGGGCTGGTTACATCATATTTGATATAGTATAGCTATAATTTGATATTGTGTTATCCATATTTTTCATTTTTACTGAGGTAATTAATATCAGTTCAGTTCAGTTCAACTTTATTTCACCAGGATAGTCCAGTAACAACACTGTTTTCCAGGGAGTCCTGGGTACATTTACTAAAGCAACACGAGACAAACATAAAAACAATTAAAAACATATCAATAGCATGACGTAGCATATTTGCGATACAACTATGTCACAGCTGGGACTAGAACGTGTAGCTCCTTGATTGCAGTGCCTTCGCTTGAAGGCTTTTAATTTTTATGAATGGGCTTGGAGTTGAGCCGTGGTGTACTCCACCGGTACTCACGCTCTGATTGGACGCCCTGCCACCAATGACATTAATCTCCTGGTTCCTGTGTTGTCTCTGGCTCGAGATTTGACGCTCAGAGTTCTTTTTCCCAGAAGTCATTGCCACAGACGTCTCTTCATCTTTCCCATACAGTTCCCTCTTTGTTCTTTCTCGAGAAAGGAAATGTTTAAAAAACTATACATATAAAACTCAAACGAATGCCTTTGTTTGCCGGTCACCCCATGACAAGCGATTCATTTTTTTAATGTATATAAATCTTGAGGAGAATAATGAATAGAAATGTGTCTTGATGTCATAAATCAAGCAGGTCTGGCTGTCTCTGAGCCGCCCGTCTCCCTCTCTCTCTCTCCCTCACGTTCGGACGGCTCTGCCGATCACTTCCAGATTGCGTGTGCTGGATCTCAGACGTGTGTGTGTGTGTGTGTGTGTGTGTGTGTGTGTGTGTGTGTGAGTGTGTGAGTGTGTGAGTGTGAGTCTGTGAGTGAGTGTGAGTGTGTGTGTGTGTGTGTGTGTGTGTGTGTGTGTGAGTGTGTGTGTGTGTGTGTGTGTGTGTGTGTGTGTGTGTGTGTGTGAGTGTGAGTGTGTGTGTGTGTGTGTGCTGTCGATGGGGATGACCTTATTTGTCATGTTCTTAACTTCCTCTGAGCGTCACTAAGACGTGGCTGTGTGTTTATAGTTTTGGGCCGTGTGTAAAATGGGCGTTGTGTGTGTTTCCTGTCAGGGAGGGCGAACACTGTGCATGAGGGAGGTGTGTCCTGTGCTCTCCTGTCCGTCGTACCTGAGCCACACCCCAGCGGGACAGTGCTGCCCCAGGTGCCTAGGTAACCCTCCGCCCTCTTTAAACTGTCCGTCTGTCTGTCTCTACCTGTGTGTCTTTAAACTGTCCGTCTGTCTGTCTCTACCTGTGTGTCTTTACACCCTCAGCTGTGCTTGTTCATATACTGTTTTAATGATGATTACTTTTGGAATTTCTTGAGTTATGGCTTTGTGGCCCAGAGCACTGCAGCTGAAGCATGTACACCCTACAGTCCACACGGTACTACAGCAAAGAGCTAGCACCAATTGGAGGAGCCAGACCGTGGGGCTCATCCACACACTAGAACAGTGTCTTAACAGGATGCAGACCGTGGGGCTCATCCACACACTAGAACAGCGTCTTAACAGGATGCAGACCGTGGGGCTCATCCACACACTAGAACAGTGTCTTAACAGGATGAACCACCCTGCAGCCTGGCTCCCAGTCATAGTTGACTAACGATGTAGCCACGCCCAAGGCTAGCTCCTATGACTGTCGGGCCCTGCCTGCACTTACAGGGAGCGCTTTTAAAGACTGAAGCACAAGCCATTCATTCCAGCTCTGAGGACTCAGTCTTTCACACAAAGGGGCGAGGGTGTCCTGCCCAAATTGCCCAAATTCCCACAGCTTTGACTCTTAGGCAGCTGGGGCCGACCGAGAAAGGGCTTCTTGAGAATCTCTCGGTCTTAAGAACACAATAAATGGGACGGGAAGTTACTCATCTAACAAAACCAAGAGGGGCTCCTGAAACTAACCCCCTTGTCTTAATGGAACCAGGAATCCGGTACCTGTCAATCACACGGCTGTTTTATTCTGTGTTTCATGACAGGCCAGAGGAAGGTGTTTGATCTGTCGCTGGGGAGCTGTCTGTTCCGCAGCGAGGTTTACGAGAACGGAACTTCTTTCAAGTTCGACAACTGCACCTCGTGCACCTGCAAGGTGAGAGCACGATCAGGACCTCCATCAAAAGGACGCTCGGCGCCAGGTTCCCTCAAACACGCCAGTAACACGCTTTCTGCTTCCCAGGCTCGCTCTGCATGCGTGGATACGATTGGTTAATTTCCTTTCCATGTATATAGAGGGTTATCTCTGATTGGTTAGCTCTTTTTCACATGACATACTCCATGTGCAAACCCATGTTGCACTTAACACCTGATATTCTGTTTTGTTTTGTTTTGTTTTGTTTTGTTTTGTTTTGTTTTGTTTTGTTCAGTTCAGTTTGTTCAAATTGTTTTTTAAACCTCTTCCGAGCAGAAATAGAAAAGATCGGTCACGCCTCCCGTGGTACAGAATGTGCTAATGTAACAGAGATACGATTAGCCCGCTGAGCTAAAGACCGGGTCCCCAGCCAAGGGAACTAATCACACTCTTATTGTCACATTCTGCAGCGGACGCTCACGTGCTTAACTCATGCTAACTCAATTTGCCGCAGTGGCTAAATTACTAACATGCAAAACGAGTGGCCCATGATCCCTGCCCGCCCCTAACCTGCGCCCCCCCCCTGGTCCTCCACCTTCCCAGGATTCCACAGTCGTGTGCAAGAGGAGGTGCTCGCGGCCCGGGGGCTGCCACGGCAACAAGGAGGAGTGCTGCGACGCGTGCCTGTCCTACGTAAAGGTCGAGGACGTCAAGTACTGCCGGGTCAGGAACAAGATCTACCGGGTGAGCGCAGGATTGTGACTGAGACTGACTTCTGCTGACTAAGGCCCAAGATAAAGGAAACTCTTGAGTAAATGAAGGGTTCTGGTGGCTCTGTTATGGTGTGGGCTGCATTTTCCTGCCATGGTTTAGGTCCACTCAACCCCTTAGAGGGCAAGGTAAACACCAATAAATACAAAGCCATTCTGAGTGATCACCTTCATCCTGTGGTGAAGCATTTCTCTCCTATGTGAATGGTGGAAGAACAGTGTTGCATCCCTCCAGTAGAGTTCCAGACACTTGTAGAATCTATGCCAAGGTGCACTGAAGCTGTTCTGGTGGCTCATGGTGGCCCAATGCCCTATTAACACACTTTATGTTGGTGTTTCCTTTATTTGGACTTGTTTTTGCTTTATGAGATTAAGCTGGTGATTCATCAATATCAGTGTCACAAATGAATTCATTTTAATTTCGATGCCTGAATTATTTGTTATACGTTTTTACATTTATGGTTATATACAAAGCAGCAATGGTGGACAAAGTACACAAACCCTTTACTTGAGTAAAAGTACAGATACCCTGATAAAATATTACTCCAGTAAAAGTAAAAAGTCCTACATTTAACCCCATTTGCCTGTGAAAGTAAAAAAAAAAAAAATGTAAATACTTAAGTAAGCACAGATACTTGAAAAATAACTCAACTTTGTTACTTTACTGTACTTAAAGTACAGTAATAAGTCAAAGTAAAGTAAATGTACTTCGTTCGTGTCCACCACTGACAAGCAGTGTGATGATGTGATGTCTGTCTGTCTGTCCGTGGCAGGAAGGGGACATGTGGTCGTCGGTGAACTGCACGCTGTGTGCCTGTGTGAAGGGGAGTGTGGAGTGTCACCAGAAGAAGTGTGTGCCCATCACAAGCTGCCCCTCGGTGAGTGGACACACAGGAAGTGAGCTCAGAGCATTTCCTGTTCCTGTTTGGCTCAGAGCATTTCCTGTTTCTGTGTGTGAGGGTGAGCTCGCGAGAAGCGCGAAGGGCGAGTTCTGTCTCGGAGGAGGCGGATCATCGCCAGCCTCTGGGAATTAGCTTGTCCCATAGAGATGGTCGGGGAGTTTGTGGGGGAGGGTTAATTGAAGAAATAGGGGTATAATTGGCCACCAAATTGGGAGAAAAAACAAGAAAATCTGAATTATTTTTATTTTTTTAGTTTGGGGATCGCTGATCTTTTTATGAGAAACAAACTTCTTTAAACAACATAATCATTTTTTCCAAGTTTCATTGGGAATCAAAGTTAAGGGCAGAGGTTTATTAAATCCAGGCCTATGTTTGAAATGGCAGAATGGTTTTACTCACTAAAAGCAATGGTCCAGGCTGCACAGCTGAAATGAAAATATATATATTTTGAAATTGCTTCGTCCTGTGCGGTCATGTTCTAACTCCGTACTCAACGGCAGGTCAGCAGAAGGTGTGATCCTGCTTTTACACCATGTTGCTGCTCACAGAGATTAGAGGCTGGAGCTCAACAGGAGCTTGAAATAGTCCAGCTGTTCTACGTTTCTCACCTTCAAAATAAGAAATAAAAAAGCCAAAAGGAGTTATGGGTTGTGACTAACACACCGGCTGGCCTGCGCATGTGACTCGTCCGTGTCACGCGAAACATTTCTTGCGTTGGCGTGATTTACTGACAGCCTGAGGTGTGTGGAGCGAGACGAGGCACCGCATTACTTACGTGATTGTGCTTTTCCCGCGCGCGTACGAGCGCTAACGTCGCTGGCGGCCATGCTGTCTTCACAGGGTCAGGCCCTGTTCCTGTCGCGTTATGACTTTGACAAAAAAGATCATGTTTTTTTGAGTGGCGGATGAAAAGTGGGCCTTGTTGTTTTAGACTCTGGGAAGCAATCTCACCATCTCCCGAGGGGGGGAGAACTTCAAACAATGGGAGCCCTTTGTGTGTGGTGAAGGGGGGGTAATGCTGCCCTGGGGGGGGTAGCGTGGGGGGTAAAATACTCTCTGATGTGCACCTCTAAGGGAAGTTGAAACAGCCTCCTCCCCCCCTCTAGACTATCTCTGGTTTCACAGACGCAGACTTGAATGCACTTCCTCTTGTCTGACCGTCTCTCTGTCTGTCTGTCTGTCTTCCACAGAACAAAATACTCAACCGCACTGGCTGCTGCCCTGTTTGCACTGAAAGTGAGTAAGTTATTTTATTACTTTTTAAAACTGCCTTGTTTTGTTTTGAGATGCACCCAGGGCATGTTTCTGAAAGGTGAAGGTCCCTTTTTGCCCCTGGAAACTGATCCTGGATCAGAAGATACTTTTTTTTACACTAAATGTTTGGGATAAGGGTTATGGTTAGAGATCAGATGGAGGTTCACATAACTGCTGCTGAAGCTGGACCTGTCAATCACACAGAGCCCAGCCAATCACTAAGCACAGAGTGTGTGTGTGTGTGTGTGTGTGTGTGTGTGTGTGTGTGTGTGTGTGTGTGTGTGTGTGTGTGTGTGTGTGTGTGAGTGTGAGTGTGTGTGTGTGTGTGTGTGTGAGTGTGTGTGAGTGTGTGTGTGTACATGTGTGTATGTGTGTGTGTGTGTGTATGTGTACATGTGTGTGTGAGTGTGTGTGTGTGTGTGTGTGTGTGTGTGTGTGTGAGTGTGTGTATGTGTGTGTGTGTGTGAGTGTGAGTGTGAGTGTGAGTGTGTGTGTGTGAGTGTGTGTGTGTACATGTGTGTATGTGTGTATGTGTGTGTGTGTGTGTGTGTGAGTGTGTGTGTGTGTGTGTGTGTGTGTGTGTGTGTGTGTGTGAGTGTGTGTGTGTACATGTGTGTATGTGTGTGTGTGTGAGTGTGTGTGT
>JAINUG010000354.1:0-37500 GCA_029706075.1 Aldrovandia affinis | reverse complement strand
GTGGAGCTGCAGTACCACTCCCCACCAGCAGATGGCACAGTGATGCCTGGCTCACTCAAGTGGAGCTGCAGTACCACTCCCCACCAGCAGGCGGTACAGTGAGTGTTTGCTCACTCAAAGGGTGCTGCAATACCCCTCCCCACCAGCAGGCGGTACAGTGAATCGCTACACTCACTCTCTTCTTTCTGGACAATGAAGAAGGGACGTTGTACCAGGGTCCAGGTATCTGAGGAGGAGGCAGCTGCACATTTTTAGATTAAATTAAAACAATAAAAAGAAGAATAGAGGTTGACTAACTGGGAACCTGCGGTGGTGAAGTTATAAACAAATACATACATACCTGGAATATGAAAAACGGACATTCTGAAACCAGATCCTCACTAGCATATGGCAAAAAATGTAATACTGTAAACTAACAAGATTTGTATAGAGATTTCCAGACAACTTCATTTTGTATTAATATTATTTTTGTTGAAATTTAATTTATATATATATATATATAGATAATTTGTCACGATGTAGCAAGAGCCAAAAATCAAATTTAATTTTGTTAAAAATGATTTAAAGGGAAGAAAGCTATTTATGTATTTTTGTTTGTTGTTTATTTTTTTCTCCATTGCGCTCTGTCTAAAGGAAGAGACCCCTGAATCGGACGTCATTGTTGCAGCGGGTCCCCAAAGCTCTCCTCTCGAACCCCCAGCCGGCCCATGTGTTTGTTCAATTCCACCACAAGTGCACCTGATTCAGCTCGTTAATTAAGCTTACTTAACGAGCGTTGATTAGTTTAATCAAGTGTAGCGGAGCTCGGAAGACGTGAGTTGAACGCGTGAGCGTCCGCTGCAGAAAGTCACGTCGATTAGAGCGTGATCAGTTCCCTTGGTTGAGGACTCGGGTCTTTATCTCAGCGGGCTAATCGTGTCTCCTGTGGTGTTGGGATCGTTGGTTCGAAACTCGCTGCAGGCAGAAGCGACTCCGTTACACAAGTGTGCTGGTGATGAAATTTAACAAATGGTGGAAATGCATGTACTGGCTGGCGCCCCCTGGGGAGAGTTTTGGGAACTACAGGCCTAGAGTAATGTACTGTATTTTTGATTGCACAGTGTACAGTGTAGTCTTTATTCCAGAGCTGAAGGTGTTCTCTTGTATATATATATATATATATATATATACATATATTTCACTTGTTTTTTGTAAGTAATTATTTAAGAGCTACATATATTCTTTTCATGAAACTTAACCTGTTTGCTGTGTGCTACGATGTTCTTGAAATGAATTTACAACACACTTCCTCTGGCTTTAAAAAATAAGAATTATTAAGAACAAAATAGACCAAATCTTTACTTTTATGATGATTTATGATGTGCAGTGACTTACTGTTCCCCTGTGGAACGGACGGCATTAAATTAACTTGTCAGTTTTTAATTCACAAAATTCCAAATGCATACATGGACTCATTTACAAAGCCAGGCTTTCCCAAAGAGCACATCGAAGAGCAATAACACTGGGGTGTAACCTCTAAGCAGGTGAGTAAATAATCAGCACTTATAAACACTTATGAACACTTATAAACATGAACACTTATAAGCCCAGAGTTCATTTTAATTTCAGTAGCAGGACTTGGCTTTGTGTACGTCTGTTAAATGTCTGACTTTTTCGTTTTACTGGAGTAATATTTTATCAGGGTATCTGTACGTTTACTCAAGTAAAGGGTTTGTGTACTTCGTCCACCACTGCCCCCTGGAGGAGAAGCAGGTCTACCAGAGATGCATTACCCCTCATCTGGGCCTTAAGACAAAATTATGTTTCTGCGAAGATGCACGTAAATGTGTCTGCGTAGCTACACGAAGAAGGGGTTTATGGGTAACCGCAGTCCGCACCGACGTGCACACCTCCAAAATTTAAACAACGGCTGTTCGAAACCGCTCCCTATTCCCTATATAGTGCACTATATAGTGTGTATGCCATTTTGTAGTGGTGTTCGAATTCTCAACGGTTCATTTCGTTCCCTATATAGTGCACTATAAAATACCCACAATTCACAGCGATTTCTAGTGAACAGCGAATGTACCCTACAATTTCTCCCGTAAACCACAATGCAATGCGGTCGTGTCTTAGTTAGCTCACGACTTCCATAACGGTAGCTATTGGTGGCTAAAGCAGTGGCTAGCAGACAGCGCCACAGTTGACAAAACCACACTTGCACATCATTAGAATTTCAACAATTTATTTGGGATTTAACATTCAAAACTGAACATGCAAACCCGATACTACCTGAGTACATTTCAACAGCTGTCATGAGTGCTCGGTTTGTTTACGTGATACTGGGCATATCCGCTTGCGTCACCTGAATATCTGGCAAAAATTTTTGAAGCAAATGACGTTAAGTGTAGTGTCCGAAAACAGTTTAATTGTTCGCTACATGGAACGTATGTTGGCGAACGCCGATGCGTACGTCAGCGTACAAGACGCGTACATATTCGTAGATTCAGACGCAGAAGCATAATTTCGCCCTTAATATGCAAGCCTATGAGCTTTTCCTGACCTTGTTTCTCGACGTGCACTACACCGAATGTGTTGGATAATCAAACAGCAGCTGCACAATTACGACACCTCCACACCCCAAACATGCACCCTCTGTTTTCACGAAAGCAGAGTAGAGATGTGTTCTCTCTTCAGACAAATCAGCGGGGAAGATTGAATCTCGCTGAGAGAAGGTAAACAGATTGATATCAATTAACAAGGTGATGCAGGTAAATCTACTCCAATCAATTTAGTCACTGAAAATCAAAAGTGATTTAATGATCCGCTCTTGTGTTGAAAAGTTGTCTTTCTCTGCACGGTGGGGTGTGGGGGGATGAAAATAACTGCCCTCTGAGAATTATCTTGCCTTGTAGAGACGAGTGACGGACTCGTGTGGGGAGGGCAAACAAAATAAATAGAGGGTGTAATTGGCCACTAAATTGGGAGAAAAACAGGAAAAAATCTAAAACAAAAAAAGATGTGGCAGATGTGAAGTGAACGTTAGATCTTAAGTATGTTTAGTTCACCAGGGTGGGCCACTACAGACCGCGGTGACACTAAGAGGAGCAGCTGGATCTTCCAGCGGTAATCTTTTGTACCTGGCTCACTCAAGTGGAGCTGCAGTACCACTCCCCACCAGCAGAGGGTACAGTGACTCCTGGCTCACTCAAGTGGAGCTGCAGTGGAGCTGAGCTGCAGTACCACTCCCCACCAGCAGAGGGTACAGTGACTCCTGGCTCGCCTGGCTCACTCAAGTGGAGCTGCAGTACCACTCCCCACCAGCAGAGGGTACAGTGACTCCTGGCTCACTCAAGTGGAGCTGCAGTACCACTCCCCACCAGCAGAGGGTAGAGTGAGTCCTTGCGCACTCAAAGTGAGCTGCAATACTCCTTCTCACCAGCAGGCGGTACAGTGAGTCCTTGCTCACTCAATGGGAGCTGCAATACCCCTCCCCACCAGCAGGCGGTACAGTGAATTGCTACACTCACTCATGAAACCACAATGTCAGTCACTGTACCTGGAAATATTGTTGAGTGCCAGACTTATTTCCAATGACACCAACAAGGATGTTTCTTCATGAATAAACACAGTACAGATTACCCCGTAGCCATTCTGAAGATCACATATAACACGGCTGCTGCTATTTATGGCCTGGTGCAGATGCTGATAAGCGTGTTTCAGTTTGTCTTTCACATTTTAAAAGTAGCGTGCAGAGCTATAAGACTGACGTTTAATACTTGTTTCATATAAATACTATATAGATTTTACATTTCCATTGGTTTAGGCCTTATTAACATGCTATATTGTGTTTATATCTCTTCAGAAGCCATTCATTTTCAACGAGATGCAGGAATTGGTAGATCAACGTAAAAGTTGAACGCCTTATTTAATATCGAACCACAACTCCCATGACAGTGTTACGTTTCATAGCGACTGATGGGACATGCAGTTGTAGTTTTATTTTCTACTGTTTACTTTGGTTGTCCGATTTCTCAATTAAAGCGCTTGCTTATCACAAGAAAATACAAGGAACAACGTCCGAACATTTTGCAACGTTTTAATTGTTATTTTCTTCAATTTTATGAAGGCGAGTTTACGTCTTATTGAAAATGAAACGCTTCCGGTTCGTAGTTTCGTCCCGGAAATTCCAGTTACTAGGGCTGTTGATAAGGAAGTGCCAGCTACGGGGCTAGCTTCACAATGGGCAATATTGCTACATTGCTTGCGTTTTATTTAAAAATCTTTAAAAACAAACAAACATGAAATACAATTATATTTTGAAACGCGGTCCGGAAACTAGGATCCATTTGGAAGTTGGATTTATATTGGGACTAGCTTCTCACGCTTCATTTTAAACGGATCGGAAGTCCACACGTTTAATAGTTCAACTAAAGGCCACAAAGGTAAATATAATATATATTTTTAAACCCAACATTTTAAAAAGCGAGCTAATCAGTAGTTTTTCCTCGCCAGAATTCTAAGCATAAACTGGGCCTCGTAAACACAAAACCAAAGCTAAGCGCTGTCCTCGACTCGCCAGTGTTTTGAAAGGGTCATGGAGTGGATTTGAAAGGTTTAAACTGTAGTGTAGGTAAATAAATAGCGCATGGACAATGCTTTACCGTTGACGAACGCTCTTTGTCACGTACAAGCATACATTTGCGAACGTTGTATCTTTTTAAATTCGTGTCATTATGCCTCATTAAAATAAAGTTTTCGTCACTGTAACAGTAAACAGGACAAATGGTGAAATAAAGAAATTGTAACTACTAAATAGGGTGTGTGTGGAGCTCTTTTGAGAAAGTGCTCAAGTGCTAGCTAAATTGTCTTCACCACTGTTTACTTGTTCAACACTATACTCCTTTAAAAAATAAATAAATAAATATATTATATTCACTAACCTTTTCCTTCCCAGTGTTACAGGTATGGTACGCAGCTGCCTGCAATGATGTCTATCGCTGTATTACTGCACTGATCTTGTGCGCTAACTATGATCTTACCATGTATTTATGCACATCTTGTAAGTCGCTCTGGATAAGAGCGTCTGCTAACTGCTTAAAACCTAAAATGTGTACACAATATTCTTCAAATATCTTTTTTTTTTTGTAATGTTATTTTTAAATTTATTTTATAGCTATCGTAACCAAAGATGAAACAAGAATACCAAGACCTGATTTTGGAAGTCACAGGAGCCGACTCCTTGGTCATCGGCGACACAATCCAGACCCTGTGGAGCGGCTACGGGGCGATCGTGAGGGTCCACCTGCAGGGCGGCGCCCGGCCCTCCGTGGTCGTGAAGCACGTGGTGTTCCCCCGCGGCTCCGCCCACACGGACCGCTCTCACCTGCGCAAGGTGCGCTCCTACCAGGTGGAGACGCACTGGTACCAGAACTACTCCCCCGGCGACGGTTGCCGGGCGCCCGTCTGTCTGGCCGCCCGGGCGTTCGGCGACGAGCAGCTGATGGTCCTGGAGGACCTGGACGCGGCCGGGTTCGACCAGCGCAAGACCGCCGTCGACGACGCGGAGATCCGGGCGTGCCTCCGCTGGCTCGCCTGCTTCCACGCCCGCTTCCTGGGCGTGGCCCCCGAGGGCCTTTGGCCAGTCGGGACGTACTGGCACCTGGAGACGCGCCCGGACGAGCTGGAGGCCATGGCCGACCGCGAGCTGAAATCCGCCCCGGGGAAGATCGACCGGCGGCTCAGCGGCTGCCGCTTCAAGACCATCGTCCACGGCGACGCCAAGCTGGCCAACTTCTGTTTCCCGGGGCGACGGGGAGTTGGAGGTCGCGGCGGTGGACTTCCAGTACGTGGGCGGCGGCTGTGGCATGAAGGACGTGGTCTACTTCCTGGGGAGCTGCTTGGACGAGAGGGAGTGTGAGAGGCGGGTTCCCGCGCTGCTGGATCACTACTTCCTGGAGCTGAGGCGGGCGCGGGGCGGGCGCGGCGGGCGAGCGGGGCGGGACGGACCTCGGCGAGCTGGAGGAGGAGTGGCGCGAGATGTTCTCCTACGCCTGGACAGACTTTCACCGCTTCCTGCTGGGCTGGATGCCCGGGCACCACAAGGTCAACAAGTACAGCAGGAGGCTGGCCAGAGAGGTCCTACGCAAACTCTGACTCTGTCTCTGACTCCTCTCCTGGTATCTGATTGGCTTGTGATCCCAGCGCACACTCATGTTATCTTACGGTAGGCATCCCGCGTGGTCTAGTGGTTTCAACGTCCGACGCTGGCCATGGCGACTGGGGTTCGATTCCCCGTCGCGCCAGAGTCGGCTCTGGTCAGGAGTGTCATCGGGGTGGCGATTGGCTGTCCGCCCCAGGGAGGGGGAGTGGAGCTGACACAGTTTGCTGTGCAAAGGAGTGGTTCTGGGGTACCGGAATTACAGTCAACGGCATGACGAGTGTTGTCTCGCCCTTATCACTGCCGGTCACAGGACTACGGCAACGAACTACGAGGGAGGGGGGATTGAACTAAGCACAGCGGGTAATTGGCTACCAAATGGGAAAAAATCAAATTAAAATGTTATTTTACGGTAGAGGCTAGATGCCCCTCTTCCAGAGGATCGTAATCTGCGCTTTGTGTGGAGATGCGAGATGTGATTGGCCTGCAGGTTTGTTTGGATTTTACAGTGAGTGTGTTTTAGGTTTGAGTTACGGTCACGGTTACGGTTAGGATGAGGGTGAGGGTGAGGGTGAGGGTTAGGCATCTCGCATGCAGATGACCGTCCTCTGAAAAACTATCCTCTACCATTATCTTACATGTGTGTTGTGGTAGTTTAGGGGAGGGGGGGGTTGGCATACCAGCAGTCTGAAATAGGCCCAACTGTCGCTGTGTCTGCTGTGAACATTGGCTGTGGCATCCTCATGCTGTTGTCATAACAACCCCTGCTTGGTCTCATGGTGCTACGATCTGCCCCATAAACATGAGGAGTCTCCTGGGGCCTTGGAACCCAGGCCAGGAGCCCCGTCCGGGGGCGGTGATTGGCTGTCCGCCCCAGGGGAAGGGGGGAGGGGGAGGGAGAGCCAGCACGAGTTCGCCGCGAAGCGCGACAGCATCCTTGTAAGACAGGATGACATTGACATGTCTAACGTGCTCCACTTCCATTTATAAAGACAAACTCAACCCAGTGTGTCGCGTGTCCCAGCCTTGTGAGATGTGTGCCGTTGTGTCCAGGGGAAGGTGAGGGATTTGCTTGTTTGAGTTTGAGTGTTCCCTCAGTCCAGATAACTAATTAAAGGAAGAGAAACTGCTGAACGAACTGGAGGTTTTTTTTGTGTGTTTTTTATTTTATTTTTATTTTTTAAACACTTGCTGGATGGTGTGAAGAGGATCAGGCCACAGATTCCTATCCTGGTATCTGTATAACAGAAATTAGAGTGAGTTGATTAGAACGGTACACGTATTAGTACTGAACCTTTGTCAGGACTTTCAGTTAAGTCTCTTCTATTCAAATGAGCTAACTGAAGAATTGTGTATCACTTTGTGAAATACTTAACCTTGCTTTTGCTTTGTTAGGAATGAGTGAGTTGATTAGGCTCAAACTGATCATCTGTCAGCAAACAGTGTATAATTCAGGTGATCACTTCCTGACTCCTTGCTGGTGCTTTTTAGCAACACAAAGGCTCAAACTGACATCTGTCCCTATGTATATATTCAGGTGAGAGACAGACTGCTGAGTCTCCTGGTCGTCTCTTCGGAAGAAGCTAACACCACTAACACACGTGCGTTTGTTTTGTGTGCGGTTGCAGCAGTTATTGACGGACATTTTTTTATATTTAAGAAAGAAAGATATGTGCCTCACTTTGTTCAGTAAATTATGGCCAATTAGCCAATTATTATAAAAAAATTTCACTGTACCGAAAACACACCGAACCATGACTTCAAAACCGAGGTACGTACCAAACTGTGATTTTTGTGTACCATTACAACCCTAATATATATATGCCATTTAGTAGACGCTTTTATCCAAAGCGACTTACAGTACTGAATGCATATTTTTCAGTATATGTGGTCCCAGTGGGAATCGAACCCACAACCTAAGCGTTGTCAACACCACGCTCTACCTACTGAGCCGCACAGAACCACGCTCTACCTACTGAGACACACAGAACCACGCTCTACCTACTGAGCCACACAGAACCATGCTCTACCTACTGAGACACAGAACCACGCTCTACCTACTGAGCCACACAGAACCACGCTCTACCTACTGAGCCACACAGAACCACGCTCTACCTACTGAGCCACACAGAACCACGCTCAACCTACTGAGCCACACAGAACCACGCTCTACCTACTGAGACACACAGAACCACGCTCTACCTACTGAGCCACACAGAACCACACTCTACCTACTGAGCCACACAGAACCACACTCTACCTACTGAGCCACACAGAACCACGCTCTACCTACTGAGCCACACAGAACCACGCTCTACCTACTGAGCCACACAGAACCACGCTCTACCTACTGAGACACACAGAACCACGCTCTACCTACTGAGACACACAGAACCATGCTCTACCTACTGAGCCACACAGAACCACGCTCTACCTACTGAGCCACACAGAACCATGCTCAACCTACTGAGCCACACAGAACCACGCTCTACCTACTGAGCCACACAGAACCACGCTCTACCTACTGAGCCACACAGAACCACGCTCTACCTACTGAGCCACACAGAACCACGCTCTACCTACTGAGACACACAGAACCACACTCTACCTACTGAGACACACAGAACCACGCTCTACCTATTGAGACACACAGAACCACACTCTACCTACTGAGACACACAGAACCACGCTCTACCTACTGAGCCACACAGAACCACGCTCTACCTACTGAGCCACACAGAACCATGCTCTACCTACTGAGCCACACAGAACCACGCTCTACCTACTGAGACACACAGAACCACGGTCTACCTACTGAGCCACACAGAACCACGGTCTACCTACTGAGACACACAGAACCACGCTCTACCTACTGAGCCACACTACTAGCTACTACTACCACTAGGGGCATACCACAGACCATGCAGTTTACAAGTTGGTAATTTACACCACCATTTTTTGGGTGTGATTACGGGTGGGTGTGTGTGACGTTTGCACCAAGAGGCTGTATCATGGGCGGTGTTTAGTGTGACAGGAAACTAGCCGGCCAGTTCCTCTGGCCTTAAGGCACAAGGATATAAGCACCTGGGTGGCACTAGTGTGATAATAGAAAAGTGGATATTCAGGGCCACAGAAACCACCAAGGCCTGAACTGGTAATGCATGTCCACACACCACCCCCCTTCCTGAAACTGGTGTTCATTAGATAACGATGAGACAAGACAGCCAGCCTCACACCCTGTGTGTTCTACGTTTACATTTAGGCATTTAGCAGACACTCTTATCCAGAGCGACTTACAAGATGTGCATTAATACATGGTGTTCTGTGTGTGCTGACACATCTGTGTGAAATCGTGTCAGACCCATCTGTCACTCCGTGGCACACAGTCGCATCCACCTGTAAGAGCACTTCAGAAATTCACTGATGGGATTCCAGGGTTGATTTTAGCAAGCATGTCTTTGAGAGACAAATTTACTGCAAATGATTAAATAAAAAAATTAAAGTAGTTAAAATGGCCCCCAGCCCAGTCATAGGAAGGTGCTCTCTGTGTTTGGCAGTTAATTTCACAACAAGTGGTGTTTTTTTGTGGGCTAAAACGGGGGTGATTAGGTTGCTAGGAAACCGGGGAACCCCCCCTCCTCCCTACTCTTTGCGATAAGCCCCATGAGAGCTTTAATAATGACCACAGTGAGGCAAGACCTCGGTTTAACGTCTCACCGGAAAGACCTGTATATCCCCAAAGCATTTCTAGATGATGGAGTTAATTGCGGCTATTACTGTGCTGTTGTGCAATCCGAGGTAACTAATGTGAAGGGTTTGCATCATCTTCCGTCTTGGGACGTCACGAGAAGTTGAGTTGACTGTGGAGAATGCTCGCTGAGTCTCTTGACAAGGAGCGTACATTGGACAAGGACGTTTTAAACAAGTTCCGTCGCAGTTCTTGAATAATCTTCGGCCAGTGTTTTTGTACAATCAGCTGATTGTAGGCTTCCACGTTGTGGAATCCAGCAGTGACGTCGTTTCCGGTACCTCGCCTGACTCCATCTTGTACCACAACAAACGGGGAGTGCTGAGCTGGCCCGCCACGGCAAGGAGCAATAATGGAAATCAAACGAAAGTTCATAACCTGACCGGTGAGCACCGACAGAGCTGAACAATATCTGCAAGTGACAGAACACTGCGGATCGAATAAGGGTGCCGTTTTTATTTAAATGTTTGTATTCCATACGGATAGCTTGCTGGCTAACATTAGCGTGCTAGCTCGCTGGTCTGCTCACCGCGGCTCAACGCCAGCTAGCTACGCTGACTGTGGATAGCTATGTTATGAAAAGTGAAAGTGTTGTGTTGTCTAAACAGGTACAAATCGCTGTGTTGATGCAAACCGATATTGATGTGCAAGCTAGCTAAGTTAGCCCTGGCTAGTGGCGTAGCCATTGCTAGGGAATTGCTAAATACAAATCCCTCTTAAGTTGTTTGTTGTTGGCCAGCTTAGCTAACTAACTACATTACACTTGCGCTAGCTAATGCTTTAATACAAGCTTAAACTTGGGTAGGTAGCTCGTTTTAACGCCATTTTACGACATGCAGTTCGTCTTCCGCTGGGCTAGCAAGCGGACGCTGCCTATGTTGTCATACCTTGTTTGCTTAGCTACTCGATCACAAGATATGGCAGGTGTTTGACAATGTTCCAGACTCTGCTGGCTTGTTAGTGGGTCAGGGCTCTTTAAGGACACGATACTCTGTGTTTACCAACTACGAATCAGCCTAACCAGGCACTGGAGCCACCTAGCCAGCTAACAAACCACCGGAGTGGCGTTAGCGAGTTCGTTTAGTCAGACTAAAGGTGGCCTGCGTGGTTATCTAACGTTACCAATGGGAGGCTAGACGTCATCAAACTTAAATGACCAATCTAGCCGGATCAAATCTGCATATATCGAATCCGTGAGTGTTGGCTAATAGGTATACTCTCACATGGGCATTTAACAACCAGTATTCAGGTTGGTCAACCTTTTGTTTAAATTCACTAGTTGTTAGACAGCCTGACTGGACTGTCCTGTGAAATGCCAAATAACCACAGCTCTGTTGCAGAATGTGACGTGGGTTTAATTTGAGTGTACCTGTGCCAAATTGCTCGGGTTCAATGTTGTTGATGTGTAATTGCCCCTGAAATACCCTAATGACTCTCTCTCTCTCTCTCTTTCCGATTATCCCAGATAACTCATCATTCTCAAGAGGCTCTTCTTGTGACCCATGTGGATTTTTGTGTAGTTTAACCAATGAGAGAACTCTCTTTTCCAAGGAGAAGCCCAATCAGCTCCCTCTCATTGGCCCAGGCCTCGTACTTGATAAGACGGACATTGGAGAAGGTCTGAAGGAGTCCTCCAGAATAAAGCCCCCCCCAGAGGCTGAACAGAACTGTGCCCTCTCTCACTGCTCATGGTGGGGGGGCTCTTATTATGAAACATGGACCAAGATGCAGTTGACATCCCCGTCACCCTTGTCATCAAGGCGCCCAACCAGAAGTATGACGATCAGACCATAAGCTGTTTCCTCAACTGGACGGTGGAGAAGCTGAAAAGCCATCTCTCCAATGTGTATCCCAGCAAGCCGGTGAGTTGAGAGTTTTGCGCTGAGGGGTTGGGGGGTTGGAGTGAGGGTGTGAGCAGCCACTGAGGCGTGGGGGGGTGTGTGACAGGAGAGTTTTACCTGTCCAACACACCTGTAAGTACACCAGGTGAAGTGACCCAGATGCTCAGCAAAGGAGCGGAGTAGGGTGAGCTTGTATAAGAAGAATGGCCGTAGGGTTGTGTGGTCAGAAAAGATGTGTGTGCATGCGTCTTTGTGTGTGTGTGTGCGTGTGTGTGTGCGTGTGCGTGTGCGTGCGTGCGTGTGTGTGTGTGTGTGCATGCGTGTGCATGTGCATGAGTGTGTGAGTGAGAGAGAGAAAAAAGTGTTTGTGTCAGCCAGCCTGTGTCTGGATCTGTGTGTGTCTGCATTACTGCATCCGTGCCGATGTGCTGTAGTGTGTGGAACAGACGAAGAGCCCAGCGCAGTAGATGAGACAGACTGCACAGGGTTATGTAATGCCAGTTTGCATAGCGTGTCCTGTGAATGAGAAGCAGCTTGTTGATTCTTTATCTGGCAGCAGTGAAAGAGGGGTATATGCTTGGCCAGTCTATCTCCAAGGGGGGGGTAGAATTGCAGCAAAAGATCATTGCTCAAAATGAATTAAGAAATCTAATTTTCTTTCATATATAATGAGATGGATTTAAATTTGATTGGTGTGGCCTAGTTCCGTAGTATTTTAAAACATTTTTAAAAATCTGTTTCCGTTACCGTTTCTCCCCGTATTTCTCCCAGTTTAGTAGCCAATTCAACCCTCTATTTATTTTTATTCGCCCTCCCCTCACGAGCCCGCCGACCGTCCTCCAGGTGAAACTAATATCCCGAGGCTGGCAATGATCCATCTCCTCTGAGGTGGAACTTTGCCCACCTGCTCTTTAGGAACGTCGCAAGCTCGTGCCGACTTTCCCTCCCCACACCCCCCTGGGGCGGACAGCCCAATTCCGCCCCCGATCTGGGCTCCCGGCCAGAGTCGGACTGACGCAGTTAGGTGTCGAACCGCGACTGCGATAGGTAGCTCACACTCGCAAAGCGCCAGTCAATGCAGGTGCGTTAGACTGCTACGCTATCCGAGGCCCACGTTCCATAGTTTTTAAGCACTTTTCCGTGAACTGAGCTAGCAGCCGTAATTCCACTGGCCTGCCTTAGCTGGAGCTGGAGGTGTTGCCACACCACGTTTGCCTGGGTGGTCAATATGTTGGCCAACCGTAGATATGGTTTTAGGCTTAGGCTTAGGCTTAGCCCAGGCTTAGGTCAGCTGGAGTGCATGTGCTTACCTTGCAAAATAGGTGCTCAATCTTATCCAGGTAGAACAGGCTTTTGCGCATATTATCTGTAGTTAGCACTTATCATTTACTGTTTAAATTATAATAATTTGTTATTAATATTATTATTATTATTACATTTACAGCATTTAGCAGACACACTTATCCAGAGTGACACACAAAAAGTGCATTTAAACATGGTAAGATTAATAGTTGGTGCAAGAGATCAGTGTAGTAACACTGCCATAGACATTCCCGCAGTTATTGTTGGCAGCTGCACACCATACCTGTAACCCAGTGCTTCTCAATTATTTTCTGTTACGCCCCCCCTAGGAAGAAGAAAACATTTCGCGCCCCCCACTCTCCGCCGCGACTATAAATAGTATCATTTGTCTATAAAATTGTTATAAGTACACCTCTGCATAACATTGTATCCTTATTAACATTAAAGAAATGCTATGGTGTGGTTTTTTTTGCACTGAGCAATTTGGTACGCCACCTTATATGATGCTAACAGTGCTCGCTGGTTTTCTGAAGTAGCATTCACAAAGCGGGATGATTGTTGGCAATATTCGGAACGTTTTCGCTTAAAAAACTCAAGCGGCTTATCAGCGTGATTGGGGTGTAATGTCTTTAAGTGACGCCTTAATTTATTTGGCTTCATGCTGTCCGCTGCCAACATTTTAAGACACAGTAAACACACCGGTCTTTCCTCGTCTCCCACCGTAGTCACAGTGAAGCCAAGCGCTACATACGCTTCGTCATATTTCCTCGTCTTAGCTTTCGGGTGACTTTTGTTTGTCTCATTATCTTCGTCTCTCTCCGCCTTTCTTTTCAACCCTGTTAAATATTTTTCCATGGTGTCTCTTGAGGGTTTGTTTACTGCACTTCATATCTGCAATTACACTTTATTCTAGTACGGCAAAAAAAAGCATGTTCCCGGGGTCACACGCGCCCCCCCTGGCATCGCACCGCGCCCCCCCATTTGAGAAACACTGCTGTAACCTTACACAGGGAAAGACAAGTTAGTGGGGTTTTTTATTTGCATTTTTAAACATGTAAACAGTTATTTAATGTCTCTCTCATCTCATCTTCAGCTGCTTATTCCTAGTTAGGGTCGCGGGGGGGCTGGAGCCTATCCCAGCATGCATTGGGGCGAGAGGCAGGAATACACCCTGGACAGGTCGCCAATCCATCGCAGGGCACTACATACACCATTCACTCACACACTCATACCTACGGGCAATTTAGACTCTCCAATTAGCCTAACCTGCATGTCTTTGGACTGTGGGAAGAAGCCGGAGTACCCGGAGGAAACCCACGCGGACACGGGGAGAACATGCAAACTCCACACAGAAAGGCCCCCGGCCTGGATTCGAACC
The DNA here is from genome assembly GCA_029706075.1 of Aldrovandia affinis. Lineage (NCBI taxonomy): Eukaryota > Metazoa > Chordata > Actinopteri > Notacanthiformes > Halosauridae > Aldrovandia > Aldrovandia affinis. The sequence continues at coordinate 23,092 of JAINUG010000354.1, read as the reverse complement.
CGAGACCTTCTTGCTGTGAGGCGACAGTGCTATCCACTGCACCACCGTGCCGCCGTTATTTAATGTAATTATTGTTATTATTATTATTATTATTAATAATATGAAACACTTTTTCATAAAGCAAAAGCACTGTTCTGAGTAAAAGCTGTACAAGCTTTAATCAAAGGGATGATTATAAATAAAATATATTTTATTATATATATATATATTTTATATAACCTCCCTAAAGGGGAGGTTGAGTCGGGTTATGTAACCGAGGCGATGAGCTGTCAGACCTGCTGAAATGTGACAGAAAGGAATGAGAGTTAAATGCTGTGAATAATGGACGCTTACGGTCGCAGAGTGATCCTGGGTGGAATGTGCGGATTTCACGCCCACTAACGCTAAGCAGCAGGCGGAGTGAGTTCCATTGTGTGTGTAATCCTGCCGCCATAATCTGTGCATATCAGGTGCTGTTATTAAGCAATTATTGAGTTTTTTTATTATTATTATTATTATTATTCTTTTTTAAAGAATTTGATTCAGATTTTCTCCCATTTTCTCCCAATGTAATAGCCAATTACACCCTCTCTTTCTCATGTCAATCTCCCCCTCGTATTGTGAGTTCGCTGCCGTAGCCCTGAGACCGGCGGTGATAAAGGCAAAGCATCGTCTCCTCCGAGCCGGCACTCGCCAAGCTGTCGACTGTAACTCCGGTACTCCAGAGCCACTCCTATACGCAGCGAGCTCATATCCCTCCCCCCTCCCTGGGGCGGACAGCCAATTGTTGCCCCCTAGTAGCGGCCTCTGGCGAGGCCGGTGGAATGAACCCCGGTCGCAGTGGCCAGCGCCGAACGTTGTAACCGCTAGACCACCCGGGAGGCCCCAGTTATTGAGGTTTTTAAGAGCAGATTCTTGTGCCATATCATTGAATAGCATTTACGGCCAAAATAAAGGAAACACCAAAATTAAGTGTCTTAATAGGGCATTGGGCCACCACAAGCCACAAGAACAGCTTCATTTGGTGTTTTGTTGATGGTGGTGGAAAACACTGTCTCAGGTGCTGCTCCAGAATCTCCCATAAGTGTTCAGTTGCGTTGAGATCTGGTGACTGAGACGGCCATGGCATATGGTTTACATGGTTTTCATGCTCATCAAACCATTCAGTCACTACTCGTGCCCTGTGGATGGGGGCATTGTCATCCTGGAAGAGACCACTCCCATCAGGATAGAAATGCTTCACCACAGGATGAAGGTGATCACTCAGAATGGCTTTGTATTTATTGGTGTTTACCTTGCCCTCTAAGGGGTTGAGTGGACCTAAACCATGCCAGGAAAATGCACAAAAGAATGTTCAGTAGTAGATTAACAGTTCAGAACTGTCATAAAACATAAAACAGCTACGCTAGTTGTCCAGAAGCAATTCTGTGTCTTCCTGGCCCACCAACACCATTTCCACCAGGCACCTGGTTTGGGCAGGAGGTCTCATATCCAAGTACTAACCAAGCCCAGTGCCACTAAAGCCCTGCTGTTTGACAGAAAGCTACAGGGTGGTGTGGCTGGAGAAATGTCCGTCGATCAGAACGTAAGGCTCCCTGTCTTTCGAGGCCTGCTCTGGTCAGGCGGGAGGGAAATGGCACATTCTGTTCCAAACAGTGGGGTCCTTAAAAGAACAGCTGTTCTGCAACTGGAATTGTACACGTGAAAACCTCAAAAGTTCAACCAACAAATGTCATTTAGTGAACCAGCGTGTAGTTAGTTTGGGCTATAAAGGTACACAAGGATTCAGGGCTCTAGCGCAGTGTGTCATTCTTCATCGTCATCATCGCTTCACTTGGAATGACATCTTTTAAAAAAAAATGTTTTTTTTAATACATTGTTTCTGATAATTATACCCTCTATTTATTTTGATTAACCCCCCCCACGAACTCGCCGCCCGTCTCCTCGGGCCAAGCTACTCTCCGAGGCCGGCGATGACCCGCCTCCTTCGAGACGGAACTCACCGACCCCCTTTCTGGAGACTCCCTTACGTGCTTCACAGCGAGTTCATGCCGACCCCCCTCCCCCCGGGGCGGACAGCCAAATGCAGCCAAAAAAATGTGTTCTGTAGAAGCGTGTGTATAAAAGTGACTAAGCTTGTCTGTGTCTGTTTTTGCCTTTGTGTCACAGCTGTCAAAGGATCAGAGGCTGGTGTACTCTGGGAAGCTTCTTCTGGATCACCTGCAGCTGAGAGAGGTCCTGAGGAAGGTAGGACCTGCTGTACACACACACGCGCACACACAGACACACACACACACACACACACACACACACACACACACACACACACGCACACACACACACACACACACACACACGCACACACACTCACACGCACACACACACACTCACACACACGCGCACGCACGTACGCGCACACACACGCACACACACGCTCACACACACACACACACTCGCACGCGCACGCGCACACTCACACGCACACACACTCGCACGCGCACGCGCACGAGCACGCACACACACACACTCACACTCACACTCACACTCACACACACACACACACACACTGTGTGGCTCAGTAGGTAGAGCGTGGTTCTGTGTGGCTTAGTAGGTAGAGCATGGTTCTGTGTGTCTCAGTAGGTAGAGCGTGGTTCTGTGTGTCTCAGTAGGTAGAGCGTGGTTCTGTGTAGCTCAGCGGGTAGAGCATGGTTCTGTGTGGCTCAGTAGGTAGAGCGTGGTTCTGTGTGTCTCAGTAGGTAGAGCGTGGTTCTGTGTGTCTCAGTAGGTAGAGCGTGGTTCTGTGTGTCTCAGTAGGTAGAGCATGGTTCTGTGTATCTCAGTAAGTAGTGCATGGTTCTGTGTGTCTCAGTAGGTAGAGTGTGGTTCTGTGTGTCTCAGTAGGTAGAGGATGGCGCTGACAACACTTAGGTTGTGGGTTAGATTCCCACTGGGACCAAATATACTGAAAAGTGTATGCACTCACTACTGTAAGTCACTTTGGATACATTGACATTAAGGAGTTTACATCGCAGAGGCACCAGAAACTCCTCCCAGATCGACCGCAGTTCAGACCCTCCGTAGGATTCTAGGTGTGAAAGACGGGTGTGTGTTTTAAAGGTGATGAACAGTGTTTCAGTGTGTGATATAGTGCAGGGGGTGTGTTCCCCTTTAAGAGCCTGATTTGGCAGGGTGTGTGTGTGCGTGCGTGTGTGTAGACCCGTTCGATGACTGTGTTAAACTCAGCCTTCAATACAATGGCACTTCTGGCAGAGTAAGCACTACGATGAGGGCTGCATTGTAACTGAATTCCAGCGGGTTCTCTCAGGATGACCCCTTTATTTTCTAAAACCGTCTCTACCAGACCGGCCCTGGCGGGGAGCCCCTGATCGGGGGCGGGGGCGTTTGGCTGTCCGCCCCGGGGGAGGGGGGAGGGTGAGCCGGCTTGGGTCCGCCGTGAAGCACGTAAGGGAATCTCCAGAACGTGGGTGGGTGAATTCTGTCTCGAAGGAAGCTGAGTTCGCTGCCTTCTGAGAATTAGCTTGCCCCGTAGAGACGAGCGGCAAATTCGTGTGGGGAGGGCAAATTGAAATACAAAAAATAGAGGGTATAATTGGCCACTAAATTGGGAGAAAAACGTAGAAACAAATTTAAAAAATGTATTAACCCATTAAGACCTGGAGTGACGTTTAGGTCGCATCGATTTTGCGATTAATGAAATGCGCTGTGATTCGCTGAAATAGACGTGGGGGAAATGAAGTGCACGTTGGTGTCGGCTTTTTTTTTGAAATTTTTTCCAGAAAACCCTCAGGTTTTAAGAGGTTGTGTAGAATAATTGCTTAGGTTTTAATAGGCGTTTTTAGCAGGCATTTTAGGTCTGAATGGGTTAACGCCAACAGCATCAATACAAACACCAAAAACATTCCCATTCCCAGTCCAGGATACCGTGTTAGCTTCTGTTTTAATCTTTTTTATTCTTTTTCAAACACACCATGGATATTTCTTTGAAAAATTATAATGTATCTGCTAATAGTTTTTTAAAGCACATATCTATTTTAAGTTTGTATTAATTCTTAAGAAGGGTTTGTATAAAACAAACACTGTGCAGATGTGAGTTTTGGTTAGTATTTGCTGGATGCACCCTACACTGGTGGTTCACAGAAACACAGACAGGCTGTGAAATGAATTCTGGAGCAGTTGAAACACGCAACGCATTCTGCAGAGGCCCATTAATGTGCACCTCTGTGGTGTGCTGGGAGGGTTTCAAAGACTTCTTGAAATTCTTGTGATTCGTGTGAAGAACTGAACTACTGCCAAAGAACTGCGCACTGGTTGAGGGTTATATTTACATTTACAGCATTTAGCAGAGGCTCTTATCCAGAGCGACTTACAATGAGGGCATTAATACATGGTGAAATTAAACATTGTTAGTGCAAGAAATCAGTGCAGTAATACAGTGAGACGTCATCGTTGGCAGCTGCACACCGTACCTGTAACACTGGGAGAGAAAATGTTTTTTTTAAACATGTAAGCAGTGGTGATGGCAGTTAGTTAAATGTACAGATTTCAGTGGTAGTGGAGTCTGAAGAGGTGGGTTTTGAGTCTCTTGCGGAAGATCGCAAGTGATTCCGCGGTCCTGACCAAGTGTGGTAGATCATTCCACCACCGAGGGGTCAGGACAGAGAAGAGGCGAGACCGCAAGGGTTGGAGGTGCTCATTGGTTGAAGGTTGGAAGTGCTCATTGGTTGAGGTTTGGAGGTGCTGATTGGTTGAGGGTTGGGGTTACTCATTGGTTACGGGTTCTCATTGGTTGAGGTTTGGGGGTCAGGGTTTAACTGAAGCAGTTTGCAGTGACTTTCCTCGCAGCAGTAATGTGTGTAAATGAACAGGCTGATATAGAGGTCCTCTCATTTGACCCCTTTTATGTGCAATCAGTGATTTTATTCAATTTGTTTCCTGTGCCCCTGATGACCAATCCTGCAGCAAGATGAGTATCACATGGTCCACCTGGTGTGTGCGTCCCGAAGCCCCCCCGGGTCCCCCTGCCCCCCCAGCGACACACGAACACACGCGACCTCTGACCCCGGACCTTCAGTGAGTATCACGGGTCGACCCACACAAGCATAAGAACAGCCAGTGTCTTTAGGGAAAAACCCAAAGAGATCTACTTCTTTTAAGGATCTAATTGCAGATTAGGACAATTTAATTTAAGGACAATTTTATTAAGGGGGTAGTGCATTCTGTTGAAATAGTGTGTGCTGTTTTCTTTTTTCAAAACCACTGTTCATGTCCTAGTAATCTGAAATAATATTGTGTTGACAGAATTGATCATACTTTTTGCAAATTGTAAATCATAACAGATGTATTGCCTTTGTGTACGCCACGCCCATCTTAATGCAGTGTGTGTGGAAATGGATCAAATGCTTTAGACACTGATGGAGCTGTACCTCTATTGGTTTGCTGAATCCTCTTGAGTGCCTCTGATTGGCCTGTATGTCCTGTCACTTAGAGTTCTGTCAGCTCCGGCTCCTCGGCCCCGCCCACCCCGGAGATCCCACCCACCTCTTCAGTCGGGAGCTCTGATGGGCTGAGGCATCGCGGTGGCCACGCCCCTAACCCCGCCTCCCCCAACTTCACACAAGGGTGGGTCCTGTCCCCAGCCTGGGTGCTGGCCCTGATCCAGAAATTGTATGCACTCTATTGAGAAGTAACATGAGAAGTTCATCTAAGAATGTGAAGAATGAGACTCATGCATGCCACACACAGATGGTTTATTAATGTTTCAACCCTCAGGTCTTACATTTACATTTTAAGCATTTAGCAGACGCTCTTATCCAGAGCGACTTACAAGATGTGCATTAATACATGGTAGGAACAATCATAGTTTGCACAAGAGATCAGTGCAGTAAAATAGACTCACTGTGGGTCTTCATCAGGACAATGAGAAAGTGCAGCTGACACGCAAGAGTTATTATTCTCTCATTGTTCACCTGGTAATGGAGACTTTGGGAGGCAGATTTAAATGCATATTTACTGCTAAAAAGTGTGAGTGTGTGTGAGCGCGTGAGTATGAGTGTGTGTGTGTGTGTGAGTGTGTGCGTGAGTATGAATGAGTGTATATGTGTGTGTGTGTGTGTAAAGTGAGAAAGTATGAGTGAGTGAGTGTGTGTGTGTGCGTGCGTGCAGACCCCTGTGTGTGTGTGAGTGTGTGTGTGTGTGTGTGTGTGAGAGAGAAGGCATGGCTCAGTAGACTGTGTGTGTGTGTGTGTGTGTGTGCGTGTGTGTGTGTGCGTGCGTGCGTGCGAGTGTGTGTGTGTGTGAGAGAGAGAAGGCATGGCTCAGTACTGACTCGTGTGCGTGCGTGCGTGCGTGTGCGTGCGTGAGAGAGAGAAGGCATGGCTCAGTACTGACTGTGTGTGTGTGTGTGTGTGTGTGCTCTTGTGCAGGGCCCAGTTCCTCATGGCTCAGTACAGTGTGTGTGTGTGTGTGCGTGCGTGCGTGTGTGTGTGTGTGTGTGCGTGTGTGAGAGAAGGCATGGCTCAGTACTGACTCTTAAGTGTGTGTCTCTTGTCCAGGGCCCAGTTCCTCCAGCAGGGGGCGATCCCCGGCTACCCTAACCCCATGCAGGTCCTGTGGTGGCAGCAGGCCTACGCCCGACACTACTACATGCAGTAGTAAGTCCCACACACACACACACACACACCTCACACACACTGCTTACACACACACACACACAGTCCCTCACACACACACACACACTGCTTTACACACGCAGTCCCTCACACACACTGCTTTACACACGCAGTCAATCACACACACACACACACTGCTTTACACACGCAGTCAATCACACACACACACACACTGCTTTACACACACACACACACACAGTCACTCACACACACTGCTTTACACACGCAGTCCCTCACACACACACACACACACACACACACACACACACAGTCACACACACACACACACACACTTTACACACACACACAACACACACACACACACACACACACACACACTGCTTTACACACTCACACTGCTTTATACAGTACGACACGCAGTCACTCACTTACATTTGAGGCATTTAGCAGAAGCTCTTATCCAGAGCGACTTACAGTTTTAAATGTTTTACATACGATCCATTTATACAGCTGGATATTAACTGAAGCAATTCAGGTTCAGTACCTTTAGCTCAAGGGTACAACGGCAGTGCTCCACCTGGGAATTGAACCTGCAACCTCTGAGTTACAAGCCCAGCTCCCTAACCACTACACTACACTGCTGCCCTATTATGCATGCGCGCACACACACACACACACACTACTTCAAAACTTTCTGCTGAACGAGAGTGAGAGTGTTTTATTACCGATAGATGTTCGGCTGTGGTGCGCTGGCTGAAAGAGCGTTCTGGAGTCCTGTGACAGGCCCTCTGGCTGCTCGTTAAAAGCATTTCTCAAACCGTCCATCTCGTTCCTACGGCGACGCGGTCCGGCGGGAAGTCAGACGCTGAGCGGCGGGTTGTGTAGAGCCGTCAGGAAAACCCCGTCATGAGTTTAGAGATTAAAGCCTTTCATGCCTTTTATTTTAGCAGTCTCAACTGTGGAGAGGACAGACACTGATGAGGTGAATCGGGAAGTCTGCTGGGCACAGGGAGAGTGGGCCTGTAGTCTCAACTGCAGTTTTATTTATTTTAAGAATTTGTTTCACATTTTCCCCCCATTTTCTCCCAATTTAGTAGCCAATTACACCCTCTATTTTCATGTCAATCCCCCACTCGTATTGTGAGCTCGCTGCCGTAGCCCTGAGACCGGCAGTGACAAAGGTGATGTATCGCCTCCTCCGAGCTGGCAACTGTAACTCCGGTACTCCAGAGCCTCTCCTATACGCAGCGACCTCATATCGGCTTCCCTCCCCCATCCCTGGGGGGTGGACAGCCGATTGCCGCCCCCTAGTGGCTCTCCCGGTCAACTGCGGTTTTATTATACAAGACTTTATATCTGGTGGCTGAAACAGCTTAGTGTTTACACATGATCCATTCTCTCTCTTCTCTCTCTCTCTCTCTCCCAGCCAAGCGGCAGTGGCCTCCTCCCAGACTCCGAGCCCCGCCCTCACCCCCGCCCCTTTCCCGCCTCTGTCATCCCCATCCAATCAGCTTCCAGCCCAGCCCAATGACCCGCCCCCGGTGGGGCCCAACCCCGCCCCTGGCCCCGGCCCCGCCCCAGCTCCGGCCCCGGCCCCCGAGGAGCGTCCCGCCAACCCCAACATCCAGATGAACGCCCAGGGGGGGGCGCTGCTGAACGAGGACGAGCTGAACCGTGATTGGCTGGACTGGATGTACACGGTGTCGCGCGCGGCCATCCTGCTCAGCATCGTCTACTTCTACTCCTCCTTCAGCCGCTTCGTCATGGTGATCGGAGCCATGCTGCTGGTGTACCTGTGAGCACACACACACACACAAACGCACACACACGCTAACACAACCCACTCAAACACACACGCTCACGCGCGCACACACACACACGCTACACACACACGCTCACACACACACACGCTCACACACGCACACAAACACACACACACACACTCACACACACACACACGCTACACAACCCACTCAAACACACACACACGCTAACACACACACACGCGCAAACACACACACACACTACACAACCCACTCAAACACACACGCACACACACACACACGCTAACACACGCACAAACACACACACTCAAACACACTCACACACACACACACACTACACAACCCACTCAAACACACACACTCACACGGCATCAATATACATCTTCATATATATATAGTACACGTAGCCTCCGCCCCTCCTCTCTCTCTCCCTCCCTCACCTCACCCCCTGCCCCCACTCTGCCCCCCTCTCTCCCCCCTCCCCCTCTCTCCCCCCCTCCCTCCCTCCTCCCCTCTCTCCCCCTCTCTCCCCCACCCCCTCTCTCCCCCTCTCTCCCTCCGCTCTCCCCACTCAAACACTCTCTCACCCTCTCCTCTCTCCCCCCCTCTCTCTCCAACCCTCTCCCCCACCCCACACTCACCCCCCCCCCTCTCTCATCCCCCTCCCCCTCTCTCCCCCTCTCCTCCCCCCCTCTCTCCCCCTCCTCCAGACACCAGGTGGGCTGGTTCCCGTTCCGCCCTGACCTTCAGAACCCCGGGGCGCCAGAGGAAGACCAGGACGACCGGGAGGCAGATCGTCATGACGACATCCAGGAAATGGTGAAGTCCTAATACCACAGATATCAGATCCAACTTACCTGACCAAATATGTGCAGATAACTGCCCAATAGTGTAAACACTTGAGTAAATGAAGGGTTCTGGCGGCTCTGTTATGGTGTGGGGTGCATTTTCCTGACATGGTTTAGGTCCACTCAACCCCTTAGAGGGCAAGGTAAACAACAATAAATACAAAGCCATTCTGAGTGATCACCTTCATCCTGTGGTGAAGCATTTCTATCCTGATGGGAGTGGTCTCAGGATCCCTCTAATAGAGTTCCAGACACTTGTAGAATCTGTGCCAAGGTGCATTGAAGCTGTTCTGGTGGCTCATGGTGACCCAACACCCTATTAACACACTTTATGTTGGTGTTTCCTTTATTTTGGCAGTTATCTGAATGTATGTGTGAATCAGGAAGAAGTTTCTCTAGCCTGAAATGTCCTGACAGCGCCCTCTATCTGTGTACCTGTGCATTGCACCTCTCAGGAGCGCGTTGTGGACGAGGTGCCTGAGGAAGAGGAGGGTGAGAGTGGAGAGGAAGGCCCCGCAGACCCTACGGACGGGGGGCCACAGTACCACGGGTTCCTGGCCTCCATCTGGTCCTTCATCACCACCTTCTTCACCTCGCTAATCCCCGAGGGGCCCCCCCAGCCGGCCAACTGAAGGGGAGGGGGGGGTCAGGCGCGCTCGGCTGCATCAACGAACAAGGAGACAAACGAGCTTTCAAAAACAAACAGTTTCTAGACTCCCCTGTGAATTAACGATGGTTCGGCCGTCGTAGGGAAAGGCCGAGTTTAATTCTAATCTCGGCGGTACGTTTTAAAGAGTTCCTCAAAAATGATGTGGGGGGCAGAGATATTGATGAAGGTCATTGTCTTCCATTTAAAAATATGAAATACACTCAATAGTATGATTAGCAAAAAAAGAAAAAACACACTACAAAATGGGAAAAAAAGGACACAGGAACACGCACCAAAGCTTTCTTGTGTAAACGTGTGTGTGTGTGCGTGTGTGTGTGCAAACAGTTCCGTGGACTTGAGTATGTTTTGTTTTTCCCCTTCCTCTGTGTGTTTAGATGCAAGCATTTATTTACTTATATAAATATATACATATCAGCGCATAATGAACTGGGTTGCTTTGATTGAGAAGCATTTTTGAATAAAAATCCAGCTGGTTTTATTTTTCGATGAGTCTGTTTGTGGGGTTGTAACCTTTTGGAATGCTGCAGACATGCAAGGCCACGATTGGCTGAGCTACACTCGATGAGAGTCCCCTCACCCAATGAAAGGGACGCAACTATATTGTGTATCGACCCTTCAGAGGTTCATGGGGAATTGTATTGCGTTGGGTCATAACAAAAGTAATTCAGTTATACACGTGCTACCAGTGGTGGACGAAGTACACAAACCCTTTACTTGAGTAAGAGTACAGATACCCTGATAAAATATTACTGCAGTAAAAGCAAAAAGTCCTACATTTAACCCCATTTGCCTTTGAAATGTAGGGGAGTAAAAGTAAAAATGGAAATACTTAAGTACATTTTTCAAGTGTCTGTGCTTACTGAAGTACAGTAGTAAGTCAAAGTAAAGTAAATGTACTTTTTTTACTGTCCACCGCTGCGTACTACAGTTATTCTCACCTCAATGCATCTACTTATTCAAGGTGCACAAAAAGTGACACAAATGTGTGGATAAATACATATAAGTAGGTAGGGTGTGTGTGCATGTTTCATTTGGCAGAGAACACACTCGATGTTGGTTGACAGGTTTTAGACCCGTGGGCGAGATGAATGGTATTGTCAGACCGAAGTTCACAAACCCTTTACTTGAGTAAAAGTACAGCTACCCTGATAAAATATTACTGCAGTAAAAAGTAAAAGGTCCTACATTGCTTCCCATGTTGGGTGGGAATATTAAAGTCAAAGTAAAAATGGAAATACTTAAGCACAGTAATAAGTAAAAGTAAAAATACTTTTACTTTGTCCACCACTGCCAAGAAGAAGTATCTGAAAATGACACAATTCAAATGTTCTCAATTGCCTTCCGAGTGTGCACTTAAACAATTTAAAACGAGCGCAGTGGGGAGGGGTGGAGTCTGCCCAAAGAGACTGGGCCACTGAGGGCACAGTGATCCAGTCAGATTACATATTTCAAAAACTGATTTTTTTATGTGTTGTACTTCAAACTCATGTGCACGTTTTAAGGCAGGGGTGTCAATCTCATTCCATCGAGGGCCGAGTGTATGCAAGTTTTCGTTGCAACCAACGCACTACACCAGGTGATTTCACAAATTCGCTCACTTCAACCAAGGAGGGGAACTAATTGAAATCACCTGGTGTAGTGTGTCTCGGTGGAATGAGTTTGACCATAGATACACAAACGTAGATCCTCATTCACCCTGTTCAGATGCGTCTAACCAGCTGCCATATTGGCGCGGGCAAGATCCACTTCTAAACAAACGCATGTGTATCGAGAGATGCAGACTTCCCCTGATAAAATCTACTGTAACTCGCTTAATTATCAACCAATTTTCGTGAAATTTGGCTTGTTAACGTGAGTCATTTCTGCATAACATGCAGGTTACTTGATTTCCAAATTTCACAATTATTTAGCTTTCTCAACGATTTTCCGCAGAACCTGGCAACCTAATAAGTTTATAACAACCACCCTCTACTGCTCTCTTGGCAGCTTCAAACAATAAAAACATAATCCGCTCTGACATTTTGATAACTCATGTATAACAGTTAAAATGGCGTTTTTACGTATAGCTGGTCTGTGAAATTAAGTTATGAAGTTTCTCACGTTAACAAGCCAAATTTCACGAAAATTGGTTGATAATTAAGCGAGTTACAGTAGATTTTATCAGGGGAAGTCTGCATCTCTCACATGCGTTTGTTTAGACGGGGATCTTGCCCGCGCCAATATGGCGGCCGTACAGACGTGTCGCTGCAACACAACAGCAGCCAATGCAGCATCTACGTTTTTATATTATTATTATTATCCTTTATTGTCATTGTACATGTACAACGAAATTGAGATGCAGTCCTTAACTGTGCCGAAAGAAAGATCAATAAAAAGAACTTATAAAACACTATATAAAAATAAATAGATACACTCTAAAAGGAAAGTTAACATAAAACCCACATCCACATTCTGCTGGCATTCACATTGCACAACGACCTTAATATTGCACTTAAAAACATATTGCATTTAAAAACGTATTGCACATTCAAGATTTTGCAGCGTTTAGTGCAGTTATTGCTCTGGGGTAAAAACTGTTTTTTAGTCTGTCTGTCCGTGTTTTTATTGCTCTGTAGCATCTGCTTATATCTGAGTTTGACACCCGTTTTAAGGGGACTTATGTTCATTAGTTTTTCCAGCAGTAAAAAGTTATGGAATGTAGCTAACAAAATTGTTCAGAATGATGGTGGTTACATGCATTACACTAAACATTGTGTATATGCAAAACATATTTTACTATTTGTCTGCAATCAATATAAAACACTTTGTTTATGAATCCGAATTAGGTTTTCAACGTGAACTCATCCACCTTGGAATCGGAGCCGATCAAAGCTGGTGGCTGTTCTATTTGTGTAGCAGGTGATGGCTAAATCGAGCCTGCGCTGCCCAGCGCTGCACATCCCATAATAGATATCCTGTGCTGACCAACGCGCAACTGCCCGAGGCCTTTCCAGACCCAGTTACTTTAGCACCACCCGAGCAGAGTTCTCTATCCCATCCCATGCGTGCATTAAAACTATTGTTATCCTTAAACCGTCAAACACGGATGGTTATACTCTTGTGCATTGTTTTTATTGTTTTTGTTGGCGGTGGTATTTTAGTTTTGGTGTCCCGGTTTCTCGGTTAAAATGAGGCATTTTATATGAAAAAACTAAACCTGATCTATTTAGCACCAGAGGCGTTGTTTGTCAACAGGCAAGGCAGGCAACTGCCTGGGGCCCCCAGGCCGTTAGGGGGCCCCGAGGGCCGACAAACTGTACCCCACAGCAATGTCCTTTTTTTTTTTTTTTTTTTTAAAGACTATAACGTTGTATTTAATTGCTTGACATATAAAGTGACCAGCTGGATCACGACAGCAATGTCTCAAAATGTGGCAACCGCAGACAGTGACTGCAGCAACTCCCTCCCCTTGGCTTAAACAACCAATGGGTTTGCAATGACATCTCAGTAGGAAACCTCCCTAAAGGGGGCCCCATGTGACGTTCTCTCGTCTCCAAGTTTGAATCAGTCAGTCGAATGAATCCAGAAATGAAATCTGATGAAGAGGAGCTATGTTTCTAAAGCGAGAAAATAAAGAAATACAGTGGTAAGTGGAACAGATAATGGCAGATAATTATGATTAAGTAAAAAATAACTGAATGCTGAACGAATAAACACCATTAGTCTAACGCTAGCTGCTGCTAGCATTTTACCAGGAGACGGGAGAACGATGCTAAGCTAGCGGCGTTAGACTAATAGTGTTTATTAAGTTTCACGTTTTTTGTTAGTTCACCTAGCTATATGTGTGCTAGTAGTTAGTAGTTAGACAGCTATGTTTGATGTTTTTCTATACTGTGCACCCTGAAAGCTGAATGTTTTGTGTCATTAGCTAGCCACTGGTTACCGTGTCTTGCTGTTTTACAATTACACTAGCTAGTAGCTAGTTAGCTAACGTGTAGATTGCTGGCCGGATAATGTTAGCTAGCTAGCAGAGCTGGACCCACTAACGTTATATCACTTTATCTCTCCTCAGGATCATTATGTACGTTTCTGACAGCAAAAGGGAAGGATAAAGTGCCCCTCCAAATGCTGATAATGAAAACTAAGTTCAGTATTACACTTTAATTGATAACATGCCATGCCCTCTAAATATTCATTATGATAATATATACCCTGGTTTTGTTTTTTTGTCATATCAGTTCCGTCAACGTCCACCTCCAGTGAGACAGCAACACCTGACCATGATGAAGATAACACGTCACCCCCTACCTCAAGCAGTAGCATCACCACCACTATAAAATGCTTGACCACATCAGAAGACCCTGCACAATGGCCAAGTGTCCTAGGCCATACTGAACTGTGCGCAATAGTAACAAGAGGACCTATACAGGTCAAAGATATAGTCTTCCCCCAGAATTTTGAGAAAAATCCACGTAGATTCACAAAGGAACACTACAAAATGGTAATGAAAAATGGGAAGAAGATACAGCGAACATGGCTTCTGTATTCAGTTGGCACAGACTCAGTCTTCTGTTTTGCGTGCAAACTTTTTGGAAAACTGGACAATGCACTAACCAAAGGGGGATTTAGACATTGGAAGAACCTAGCTAGTCATTTAAAGGAACATGAGTATTCAAAGACACACATTACCAATATGAAGAGTTGGCATGAACTCCAGATGAGGCTCAAAACTAAAACAGCCATTGATCAGATTTTGTCATGTTTAGGTTTTATTTTTAAAAGTCTCACTTTAACGTATCTTGTTCTGAGCTGTTTTGTATTCACATCACCAGTAAAATATTTGAACTGTGATCCTGTCTCTGAGTCGTGCGATTGAGTCCTCAGCCTAGTGGTTGTTACTTACACACTGACCTTACATGTGTACACAAAACTCAAGATAGATTAGGGCTGGACCAAGCGTACATTTTTCATTGGTGTCACATTATTTATAACATAATGGCGATGAACGCTGGTTGGAGGGGCCCCCTGGGAATTTTTGCCTAGGGCCCCACCAGACTCTAGCAACGCCCCTGCGCGGTGTCGCAGACCCGCATGAGAAAATTACAGGCGTACCAAAGTTTGTTCATTTTCCCCCGGTGATAAGGTACTGGCACTTCTTCCTATTGTTGGCTCAGCTTTGCAAGCTCGTTATAGCGGACCATACATAGTAACCACTAAAGTTGGTGAAGTGGATTATCTCATTGCTACGCCCGAGCGCAGAAAGAAAACTCGCTTATGTCATGTTAATATGCTTAAGGCTTATTGTGAACGCAGTGATGTCGCTTGTCCTGTTAAACCAATTCTTGTCAACTCCCCTATTTCATCTCAGAGCGCTGACCATGTATCGACGCCTTCGCTCCCGGAGCGGACTGTGGATGTCGTGACGGAGCCCTCTAGATGTTTGGTAGAGGTGAGGTTGAAGAATTCGGAGATGTCGCTGTGTTTATCTGACTCTCTGGCACATCTTTCTGATTCTTACAGGGCTGACATTGTGGATCTGGTGGAGTCACATCGGCAGCTGTTCTCCGATGTGCTGACTCGCACCTCTATGGTGGAGCATGATATCGATGTCGGTTCCACAGTTCCCATTAAACAGCATGCCTATCGTGCAAATCCAGCGAAGTGTGAGCAGTTTAAAAAAGAGGTTGATTACATGTTACAGCATAACATCGCAGGACGTAGTCAAAGAGTAGGGGTAGGTTAAATTTATGAAATTATACTGGGTAGGTTAAATTTATAATTATAGTGTCTTGTAAATATATGAATAGTTAAAATTTATGAGAAATTTATCATTTTTATAATTGTAATTTGTAATTTTGATGTGGCCACTTCTTAGCCACATTCTTGGTGGGGGAAGTGTTACGGCCCTTGGCCGTTATTTCTTTTTCTGTTTGCTCTCTTTTGCTCCTCCCAGGTCTGATTGAGCGCACCTGGGAGGAGGCTTTCATAAAGGAGCTTGGATCCAACCTAAAGCTGCCGCATTCCTTTTGGAAATTCTAATCTGTGGCCTGGCTGCTCCAACCAACTCTTGTTTTTGGCTCCCCTTATATACGCAGATGGTGTATTATTATTATTATCCCTAGACAATAAATGATTGTTGTACCTTACCCAATTTGTTGTCTGCTTTTTGTTATGGTTTGGTTCCGAGGGGAGAGCCAACCGTAACAGTGTGTATGAGTGTGTGTGTGTGTGTGTGTGTGTGATATTATAATATAATATAATATTGTGTCATATTGTAATAGTTTATGAGAAGGGACCTGTGGCTATCTAGCTAGCTATTTTTGTAACTTTTAAAGTACTATGAAGACCGCTACGTCAGAGTTTTCACGGCCTATGCATATAAATACACTATGATTACAATGCAGTGCAGTTATTGAATTTGTCCACAGGAGGGAGCCAAATGCACGCTTTCTGGTTTTGGAGAGTGAACGTCTGGCTACAATGTCCGTTTTCCGCGTTGTTTTAAAATAGGCTACTTTCTCGCCGTTTTGGAAGATTATATGGCCGTCGTTTATGAGAAAGGCCCTATGGCTATCTAGCTAGCTATTTTTGTCACTTCTAAAGTACTATGAAGACCGCTAGATGGTCGTTTGAACACCGCAGGGTCTAGGCTGAAAACGATACTTACGCTAAAATGTCCGTTTTTAGCGATGTTTTTAAATACTTTCTCGCCGTTTTGGAGGACCATATTGTAATAGTTTATGAGAAGGGACCTGTGGCTATCTAGCTAGCTATTTTTGTAACTTTTAAAGTACTATGAAGACCGCTACGTCAGAGTTTTCACGGCCTATGCATATAAATACACTATGATTACAATGCAGTGCAGTTATTGAATTTGTCCACAGGAGGGAGCCAAATGCACGCTTTCTGGTTTTGGAGAGTCAATGTCTGGCTACAATGTCCGTTTTCCGCGTTGTTTTAAAATAGGCTACTTTCTCGCCGTTTTGGAAGATTATATGGCCATGGTTTATGAGAAAGGCCCTATGGCTATCTAGTTAGCTATTTTTGTCACTTCTAAAGTACTGTAATGTTCTGGGGTTTTGTGTTGTTCAGGGCACTGTCTAGCTGGGGGGGTTGTTTCCCCCCGAGGGTTATAGGGAGGGGACCGGATGTAAGACTGGGGGAAGATGCGTGTGTTGATTGTCCATGTGCGAGCTGTGAACTGTGACAATCTGAAGGCGTGAGTAGCAGCCGATAGCTACCGGATACGAATAAAACATCACATGTTTGACCAACGAAATACTCTCCTCATCCTTCCCTGCATGCATGACAAAGTGAGAACGCTACAGTACTATGAAGACCGCTAGATGGGCGTTTGAACACTGCAGGGTCTAGGCTGAAAACGATACTTACGCTAAAATGTCCGTTTTTAGCGGTTTTTAAATACTTTCTCGCCGTTTTGGAGGACCATATTGTAATAGTTTATGAGAAGGGACCTGTGGCTATCTAGCTAGCTATTTTTGTAACTTTTAAAGTACTATGAAGACCGCTACGTCAGAGTTTTCACGGCCTATGCATATAAATACACTATGATTACAATGCAGTGCAGTTATTGAATTTGTCCACAGGAGGGAGCCAAATGCACGCTTTCTGGTTTTGGAGAGTCAATGTCTGGCTAAAATGTCCGTTTTCCGCGTTGTTTTAAAATAGGCTACTTTCTCGCCGTTTTGGAAGATTATATGGCCATGGTTTATGAGAAAGGCCCTATGGCTATCTAGCTAGCTATTTTGGTCACTTCTAAAGTACTATGAAGACCGCTAGATGGTCGTTTGAACACCGCAGTGTCTAGGCTGAAAACGATACTTACGCTAAAATGTCCGTTTTTAGCGGTTTTTAAATACTTTCTCGCCGTTTTGGAGGACCATATTGTAATAGTTTATGAGAAGGGACCTGTGGCTATCTAGCTAGCTATTTTTGTAACTTTTAAAGTACTATGAAGACCGCTACGTCAGAGTTTTCACGGCCTATGCATATAAATACACTATGATTACAATGCAGTGCAGTTATTGAATTTGTCCACAGGAGGGAGCCAAATGCACGCTTTCTGGTTTTGGAGTGAACGTCTGGCTACAATGTCCGTTTTCCGCGTTGTTTTAAAATAGGCTACTTTCTCGCCGTTTTGGAAGATTATATGGCCATGGTTTATGAGAAAGGGCCTATGGCTATCTAGCTAGCTATTTTGGTCACTTCTAAAGTACTATGAAGACCGCTAGATGGTCGTTTGACACCGTTTTCGGGGTCTAGGCTGAAAACGATACTTAGGCTAAAATATATGATACCGTGATCAGATGGTGCATGCAACTGCACATGTGTGTAGACCCCAGGGAATCTGCATTGCGTATAAAAATCCTGTTTAGTTCTCTGCTGGCTGTCGGGTGTAGGAAAAGTAATAAATTAATTTGCATGTGGGACAAGACTGGAAGAAACTGCATGTAGCCTACAGCCGAACTGATAGTCGTCTGGCAAACACCGGCTACCAAACCCAGGGTATCGCTCACGGTATCACCTTCGCATATTGCCTATCGCATTTTCTGTAGTGCAAATGGAAAGAATAAAACCCTTTCACATAAGAAAAATAATGTGCATACAAACAAAGATTTGTGAGACAAAGAGATTGTGGTGTCCAACCGATTCCAGCCCTTGCAGGAAGAGGATCTGGCCCAGCCCTCTGTGAGCGGGAGGACTGATGAGCCCCAGGGCACCCTGGCGGCCAAGCCACCCAGGAAAAGGGAGTTAATTGTACATTACATTACATTATAGGCATTTGGCAGACGCTCTTATCCAGAGCGACGTACAACAAAGTGTTAACCGTAGTCAAGAACAGTTTAGCTGAAAGCCACCCTAGTGGGAAGTACAATTCCTGGGTGCTAGGAGCAACCACATAGTTAAACTAGGATCCTGTAGGTAAATCTGTAGCCACAATTCAGAGGTAGCAGTAAAGCACTCAATGCAGGAAATAATGCCTAAGCCTAATACAATACATAAACAAGTAGACGTGTAAACTAAGCAACTATGTCCCTAAGTTAACAAAACCGTCGGGGAGAGGTGCACCCTGAAGGTGGTCTTCAGGGTCTCTCAGCTGTTCTGACTTCCACAGGAAGGTCATTCCACCATCGTGGAGCCAGAACCGACAGGAGACGTGACCGGGAAGCGCAGGTGCGGAGGGGGGGAGGTGCTAGGCGTCCTGAGGTAGCAGAACGGAGAGGTCTGGCAGGTGTGTAGGGTTTGAAGATCTTGAGGAGGTATGTTGGGGCTGATCCCTTGACTGCCTGGTATGCTAGGACCAATGTCTTGAATTTGATGCGAGCTATAACAGGCAGCCAGTGGAGGGTAGTGAGCAGGGGGGTGACATGGGAGTGTCTAGGAAGGTTGTAGACCAGACGGGCTGCAGCGTTCTGGATGAGTTGCAGGGGTCTGATGGCAGATGCGGGAAGGCCAGCCAGGAGCGAGTTGCAGTAGTCCAAGCGGGACAGTACCATTGCTTGGACCAGGAGCTGGGTAGAGTACGTGGTAAGGAAGGGACGGATCCTCCTGATGTTATACAGGAAGAATCTGCACGCCCGGCTTACCGCTGAAATGTTCATTGATAGGGACAGCCTGTTGTCCATCACCACACCGAGATTCTTCGCGCAGGGTGATGATGTCACCAGGGTGTCACCTAGAGAAATGGAGAAATCAAGGTGGGGAGAGTTTAGGGCAGGAATGAAGATTAGTTCTGTTTTACCTGGGTTGAGCTTTAGGTGGCGACTGTCCATCCAGCTCTGAATGTCCCCCAGGCAAGCAGAGATGCGGGTAGAGACCTGAGTGTCTGATGGGGAGACGGAGAGAAAGAGTTGAGTGTCATCAGCATAACAATGGTAAGATAAGCCGTGGGCAGAGATTACAGAGCCAAGGGAGCGGGTGTACAGGGAGAAGAGAAGGGGACCGAGGACTGAGCCCTGTGAAACCCCGGTGGGGAGGGAGCGAGGAGGTGATACTTTACCAGCCCAGGCAACCTGGAAGGAGCGACCGGAGAGGTAGGACTCGATCCAGGCGAGGGCTGTACCGCAGATCCCTGTTGCTGCCAGGGAGGACAGGAGGATGGAGTGCTCCACAGTGTCGAAGGCAGCTGAGAGATCAAGCAGGATCAGGATGGAGGAGAGGGAGGCGGCTCGTGCGTGTTTTTACAAGTAAAACCAAGTACGTGGCCTGGCAGTCTGTAGCCCAGGCTGTGAACGAGGTGGTGGTGGTGGGGGGGGTTGGCGATATCTTCGAGAAGTGACAATGCTGCCATTCTTCCTCTTGCAAACCACTGCATTATTGGACATTTTATAGCCTATAGATTGACCGAAATGTTTTACACGTGTGGAACCATAATATGTATATTAAATACATTTCCTTCAAGGATGTGTCAATTATGCTAATATGGGTAGTTCTGGAAAACCAATGTGTGTTTTTGTTTTGTTTTCCACAAGTAGCCTAGCTTATTTTGTTTTAATTTATTAATAACTTTATTGTGCAAACCATTACGTATAGCCTAAGCAATGTGTTCAATCTGGTAATACTACTACTACTACTACTACTAATAATAATAATAATAATAATAATGAGGAAACAATTAGGCAGCAGACGACATGTTGGCACTCTTAGATTTCCGAATACATTTTACATTACATTTACATTTTAAACATTTAGCAGATGCTCTTATCCAGAGCGACTTACACTATGTACATTAATACATGGTTGTCACTAAACTGATTTCACATTTGGGAACGACAGTCAGCTGGCAGTTTCCTGCACGCCCTTTTTTCTCCCCAATTAAGAAGCCAATTATACCCTCTATTTATTTAGATTAACCCTCCCCCCCACGAACTCGCCGCCCGTCTCTACGGGACAAGCTACTCTCACCGAGATGGAACTCACCGACCCCCTTTCTGGAGACTCCTTTCTTGCTTCACAGCGAGTTCATGCCGACCCCCTCCCTCTGGGGCGGACAGCCAAATGCCGCCCCGATCGGAGCTAACGGCCAGGGCCGGTCTGGCAGAGACGGATTTCAAACCTATCTATCTCTGATAGGTAGTTCACACTCGTACTGTCATGGTTTGAGTGCCTGTTTAGCCCTGTGTGGGCGTACTCCTTTCCTATCCTCGTGAGTGCGTGCCTGCTCATCTCCATACCTAATCAGCGGACTGTTTTCAGGTGTTCACTGCCTACTTCAGTTCGCTGCTTTCACTACTTCGTGCTTCAGTGTCTATTCATGTGGCGTTGAAGCCGGTACGGTGTCAGTCCTAAAAAGAAAGTATTTAGAAAAGTATTTTCACTTGAGCTTTCTCGCCACTTCTACGGAAGTCTAGCTTTTCTTATTTTGTTTGGTCTGTGTTCGGGGTTACTTACTGGCAGACCCAGGGCACTTATTTTCGCCGTTCGTTTTCCTAACCTGCGTCTTAGGCGTCTGGGTTCTATTCCAGCTTTGTTTTTTTCGTTTGTGTTGCGACTCAAATTATTTTCTTTCTTTTTTTCTCTGCGTGGGTCGTTGGCTGGTTTTCTCCTCCTGTTTGATGTGATCGGTTATGGGAGCTAAACACGTAGCACTCCGAGATCATCTTTTTAGGAGGTAGACTATCAGTCTCTGTTCCCCGTAGCGGTCCTTTTGTTTTGCCGGCAGCTCTACACTTATTTCGGTAAGCTGTCCGGTTCCTTGGAGTCGTTCTAGTTACTGAGTCGTGTGGTGTTGGGCTACACAGATAGATTTTCTGTTTTGTTTTACTATCGTTCAGTACCGTTCGCGCACCACGTTTATTCGCTCTTTTTGTGGGTAGTTATTTCGTCATACGCTAGGAGTTTTGTTTTATTTATTTTCTGTAGCGATTCTCGCGGGTTAACGCCCCTTGCTCCCTATTGTGTTTTAGTGACATCCTTATTCCCCAGCCATTAAAAACTTTCTCATGAATGTACTGCCTTCTTTCACCATTAATATAACAGCAATTTGTTTTTAAATGATCAATTATTTTTATTACTCATTTCATATTATTCATTAAGTCATTTCAATGTGAATTTCAATAATAATTCCATCGTTTCCAGTCCTTTGCTCTCGTTCCTCCTCTACTCCTCTTGGGGCCCTTCTCCGATCGCGTCAGGGACGTAAGAAAGGATGAGAACGAGCAGGTCTAGTGACTCAACTTTTATTTAAATTAAATCATTATACAACTTTTAAAGCATTTTAATATTTACCAAAACACTGTCCTTTTCCCCGTGTTATATTTCTGTCTCAATACCGTAATCATCGTTACTAGTTTACCTTGTTTTTGGGTCATTAAGAAAATGGAAGAAAGAATTAGGCCTAAGTGAGTTCTACAAATAAAAACAGACCAGAAGTAAACGGACATGAAGGCACAATACATACTGAAATCAACATGGAATGGAAAAACTAAGTTAGGTACATAGTTATCTAAAATACTGGTTCAAATCGTGTTATTCTTGTCATTCTTCCTTCTGGCGTGAAGCTTCTGTTTTGTTTGGTTGTATTATTGTTTGTAAAGGAATGTTACACTCTGTGCAGGTTACTCAGCCAATCACAGCCGACGACCGCCAGCCATGCAGCGCTGCATGAAGCTCGGGACGGAAACATCATGAAAACAGCTCTTTCCTTTCAATCCATTTTCTCAATCCACGCCCACATTTCTTTAAAAAAATAAGCTTTACGCAATTAAACGTTTCTTAAAATTTAGTAAAAGTAAAGTAAATGCATTTATATAAAAAAGGTTTTATTCTCTTTTTGCCTTTTTGCTAATCGTTCAACATAAAGGAAAAACAAAGAAGAAAGGGCACAACAGCTAAAGTGAAATGTTGAGTTGTGGCCTCAGCCTCAGGAGTTAACAGGAATAAAACATGGAATCCCCTTTGAAATTAAATAACCAATACACAACAAAACAAAACATAATCACAAGAAGGAAGAGACATGGAGCCAGTAATTGTTCAGATTCGACAAGGCGTTTCCCAGCTCTCACTGTTTTCTTTATAAAAGCAGATAGACTGCACTGGCCTACAGCCGATTCTGCTTCTGTCAGTCTGTCCCATCTCCTCCCTTCTGGTCGTCAGACCTGCTCCAGTAATCTGGAGAGAGAGAGAGACACAGGTCACCAATCGTGTGTGTGTGAGTGTGTG